>JBBPNG010000042.1:0-52906 GCA_038091095.1 Leccinum incarnatum
TCCTCGGGAGACAAGCCCTCAACCTTTACCCGTCAGGGCACCCGGATCGATCAATGTCGTTGAACAATGCCGCATTCTATCTCTTCAGTCGGTACGACCGGCTTGGAGATATGACGGACCTCAATGAGGCCATCATCCTGGCGAAACAAGCCCTTGACCTTCGCCCGTCAGGGCACTCGAAGCGATCAACGTCGTTGAACAATGTCGCAGTCTATCTCTCCAATCGTTACAATAGGCTCAAGGAAATCACGGACCTCAATGAGGCGATTATTCTCGGGAGACAAGCCCTCGACCTTCGCCCGTCAGGACACCCGGATCGATCATCATCGTTGAATACTGTCGCAGACACTCTCTCCGATCGTTACAGACAGCTGGGAGATATGACGGACCTCAATGAGGCCATCGTCTTCGGGAGACAAGCTCTCGACCTTCGCCCGCCAGGGCACCCGGATCGTTCAACGTCGTTGAGCAATCTCGCAGCCTATCTCTCCTATCGTTACACACGGCTCGGAGATATGACGGACCTCAATGAGACCGTGATCCTCGGAAGACAAGCTCTCGACCTTCGCCCGTCAGGGCACCCGGATCGATCAACATCGTTAAGCAATGTCGCAAGCCATCTCTCTAATCGTTATAAGCGGCTTGGAGATATGACAGACCTCAATGACGCCATCATCCTGGGGAGACAAGCCCTCAACCTTCGCCCGTTAGGGCACCCGGATCGATCAACGTCGTTGGACAATGTCGCAACCTATCTCAACAATCGTCACAACCGGCTTGGAGATGTGACGGACCTCAATGACGCCATCATCCTCTGCAGACAAGCCCTTGACCTTCGCCCATCAGGGCACCCGGATCGATCAACGTCGTTGAACAATGTCGCACTCTATCTTTCCAATCGTTACAACTGGCTTGGAGATGTGACGGACCTCAACGATACCATCATCCTTGGCAGACAAGCCCTGGATCTTTGCCCATCAGGTCACCCGGATCGGTCAACGTCGTTGAACAATGTCGCACTCTATCTCTCCAATCGTTACAGGCGGCTTGGAGATATGACGGACCTCAACGAGGCTATCATCCTTGGGAAACAGGCCCTTGATCTTTATCCGTCAGAGCACGCACTTCGTTCAACGTCGTTGAACAATGTAGCAACCTATGTCGTCGATCGTTACAACCAACTTGGGGACATAACAGACCTCAACGAGGCTATCATCCTCGGCAGACAAGCCCTTGACCTTTGCCCACTCGGTCATGCCGACCGATCATGGTCGTTGTATCAACTTGTACATTGTCTCCATGTTCGGTTCACCCAGTCGAGGGAGTCGAAGGACAGAGAGGACCTATTCAGTCTCTGCGCCGAGTTGACAAACATCTCACAAACAGTCTCACCGGGCGATCTCGAAGCAGCCAAGAAATGGATAACAGTGGCTGAGGATATTGGCCATCCCTCAGTGCTTCTCGCGTACGAAACATCTCTTCGACTACTTGTTCAACATCTGGCCATTTTACCATCCCTACCCAATCATCTACAGATTTTCAAAGACCTCGCTTCATCTCTAGCAATTGATGCGTTCTCTGCTTGTCTCCGCAATCAACATACAAAAGAAGCGGTCGAGCTGCTGGAGCAAGGTCGCGGTGTATTCTGGAGCCAGATTGCTCGTCTCCGGTCCCCTCTTAAAGACGTCATCGCGTCGGGCCAGGAAGGAGAGGTCCTTGCAGACGAGTTTACTCGGCTGTCATCAGAAATACACAATACAATCCATTCACAATGTCCAGATCAGCACAACAGGATGTGCAGTCTCAGTGTTGATCTGCAATCTGCAATCACCAAAATTCGCCAAATACCTGGTCTCACTCGATTCCTTCTCCCCTCGTCCTTCTCCGAACTTCAGCACGCTGCTAGTGGCGGACCTGTGGTCATCGTGAACGCTAGCCAGTATACGTGCGATGCATTCGTTGTCTTTTTCGACAGAGATCCGGTTCGCATCCCATTGCAAATCACGAAATCCCGTGTCCAAGACCTGTCGTCGGACCTCCAGTCGTTGACTTTGGATGCAAAATCAATGGATGTGGGCAGAAAACTGGCTAGCTTCCTGAGAACCCTTTGGGATGAGGTCGTATCGCCGATCGCCGATTTCCTCCAGACGACAGTTCCACTTTACTCCCGCATCTGGTGGTGTCCCACTGCTGAGTTCTCCCTTCTGCCATTGCACGCGGCGAATCCGTATCGGAAGGGAGAAACGCCCTTTTCTCATCTGTACATCTCATCTTACACGCCCACTCTGACTGCCCTCATCCGTGCGAGACGGCATGATCCATCGGTGACGACTTCCACACACGAGAAACGTTTCCTTGCTGTAGGTCAGGCGAATGCCAAAGGCGAAAGCGAGCTGTACTCCGTCGGCAGCGAACTAGCCATCGTCGCTGACCGTATTAAGGGCCTCGCGACGTTCACCCGCCTCGATGGTCCAGAATCGAGTATGTCCCAAGTCTCGAAGGGGCTGAGGACGAGCGAGTGGGTTCACTTTGCATGTCACGGCATCCCAAACAGGAAGCAACCCTTTGACTCTGCGTTTGGACTCTATGACGGCCACTTCAACATAGAGCGCATCATGGGATGCGAGTTGGATAACCCGGAGTTTGCCTACTTGTCTGCTTGTCATACGACGGTTGGAGATGAAGAGAGTCCAGACGAGGTGATCCATCTGGCGTCAGCGATGCAGTTTGCAGGGTTCCGGTCTGTGATTGGGACGATGTGGGCGGTGGACGACGGACAGACGAACAAGATCGCGTCCAGGTTTTACGAGAAATTGATGGATGGGTGCGAACACCTGGATTATACCCGAGCGGCGTTGGCGCTTCAGAGGACGATAAACTCATTTGCTGGTAGTATTCCGCTCGATCAGCGGATTCTGTATGTACATATCGGTGCCTAGTGCACATTGGACCATGTCTCTAGTGTATGTATCCTTGTATGCTAGTTGCCTCACATTTGCTACGTCTTCTTCCCTTGTATTCGCAGTCGAATGAATTACTCGTTGTGCAGATAACCGGTTTACTGTGGAATATGATGCATATGATGACCCGTCATCAACCCACGCAAACGGGCGACGCGGTAGATGTGCTGCACGCCGCTGAGCGCGCACGTGGGAGCTGGGTACACAGAACAACATCCTCGCTGCTGACGCCACTGGACGAGAGTGGGCATTACTGTCATGGCTGCGTCCAGATGCAGAAATGACTCGTTTCCTCATTCGTAACGGTGCCATCTCAGCAGATCAATCTACGGCGCTCCATCTTGCAGTGAAAAACTTTGGAGGCCTGGATACAACCAAAATTAAAAGTCCTGTGCGAAGCAGGCTGTAATCCATCCGCATGCAACTTACAGGGTGTAACACCTATGCATATTGCAGCCAGCCAGATGCATCTCCCTGTTGTCAAGCAATTGCTTTCCATTGGTGCATTCCTACCCACCGACATCTTGTTTGCAGCAGAACTGGTAGAACTGAAGGCCCTTTCGGACCCAATGAGCCTGTCATCCTCAGTGATCCTTTTTCTTCTCGAGAAGGGCCTGTTATTTGATGTACCGAACGTGTCTCAGCAGTAGTGATCTCCTTGAAGCTGCTTGCGAAAAGAAAACCAGGCAGAAACTGGATTTGTAGCTCGACATACGACCTATATTTTACAGAGGATGCATTGCATTGGCACACAGCTTTGTATGTTTTCTTTCGTGACTTCATCTCGGCACGACATTTGAAACCATTGAATCATCAAATAAAAACAAACGGGCGGCGAATTATCAATGTCAAAATCTTGATGAGCGTCTGTTTGATCAGATGCTCGACCAGAATTTCTTGTCATAGATTGTATGCGATGCTCCAAGCAAGCGTAACCATCACGGATATCCAAGCGCCTTCAACCTATCTACATCACACCCCGGTGTAGTCAGCCATCAACGCGACCATGGCATAGATTATAGACAAGTCTCTCACCCGTCAACAACACCCCGTCCTCGTCCTCGACCCGAAGCGGTGCGCCGGATTCCATGAACGGGCGTAACAGATGCACAGCAACCTTGGTGTGTGTGTTAAGCAAACACTCGACGTTGCTCTTTTTCAGGAGCTGTACGACCCGCAACGAGGGCATGCTTGACCTCACATGTTCCAAGAACGAGAACAGTGCACGGAAAGACGATTTGCACGGCCGCGCGGTACCAAATCTCAGTCCCAGATAATTAATGGGAATGTGGGGAAGGATGGGAAAGTGGTTGAACATGCCAGCGAAACCGACGAAGGTGATCGTGAGACGACGCAAGTTGGTGCATGCCGGCGCGAGGACCTTCAAATCAAGTAAAACGTCGAATAACATATTGCTGGGTTTGTGAAGTTGGAGTGAAATAAGCTGGGGACCGTACACATGGAAGAAGCCTTTCCACTCATTGGGGGGATTGTCCAGGTCAAGGATAATCTCTTGCAGCGCAGAAGGCAGGTGGTCAGCGTCGAGGTCACGGCTTCGGAGGCGGTAGGGAACTGAGGCACGCGAGCGGAACGTGGTTATAGTAGGCGGGAAATAAGCGAGTAGGTTATCCCGTAGGATACAGTATAGGAAAGGAATGTTTATAACACGGAGCTGGGTATAGTCAAGGAGCCGGTTGATCTCTAAAGCAGGCAGCTCTAGGTGGCGTGAGGACCAGTCGAGAACACGCAATGAATCCGCAGAGAAGCGGAGTCCGTTTAGAATACTGGATGGCAGATTCGAGTCGGCGTACTTGGTGGTGGCGGTAATCGAGAAAATGGCAAGGTGGGGCATGCATCCGATGAGATCTTCCACGAGGTCAGACTCGGCACCCGCGTCCTTTGGGTGGTCGCGTATGGCAATGTCCAGTCGTTGCGTATATTCGCCGAGGGGTCGCGTGCTCACGACCGTGCCTTTGCCTTTGGCGGAACGCACCAGTGTGCTAGAGAGTGAATACAGGCAGCGTGCTCTGCCGATGTAAACAGACTGGTAGAGGATGGGCACGGCGAGGTGCCACCATTGTTTGCAGACCCGGACAAGGGCGCGTTTGGTGACAAGAGCCTGCCGGAGGGCAGGGTGGTACCTCTTGATGAAAATAGGACCTATAAGGCTAGCGTTGTCGTAGACGTCGGGGATGAGAGTACCTGGGACATGGGTGGCGTGGTGAAAGATGCAGAGCCAAAGTTCAGGAGGAAGACGAGTCATGGAATTCATAACTTGTCCGTAACAAGTTGTATTTATACAGAACCACCGCTTATTTTGCACTACAAAACACAATGCATCGTCATATCCACGACGTCTTCATTGTTCAGTGTTCGCCAGTCCGGATTCAAAGTTCTGCTACTCGTCGCTGTCAGGTATGTCCCATAGCAGCATTGATTTCAGACTCCCGTTCATTTGGGGTGCACTTACTACAATCGCGAGTCTAGGCCATTCCTCGCCCATATTATCGTACTATACACCACAAGCAGCGCGA
The DNA here is from genome assembly GCA_038091095.1 of Leccinum incarnatum. NCBI lineage: Eukaryota > Fungi > Basidiomycota > Agaricomycetes > Boletales > Boletaceae > Leccinum > Leccinum incarnatum. The sequence goes on from JBBPNG010000042.1 coordinate 5,495, forward strand.
GGGTATGGGGTGCATAGGCGGTCAAGCCTCTTCGTTCCACGTTGGCCAGGAAATGATCCTCAAGGACTATGGACACCGGGTTAGTACTACCCTTCTCTCAACACCGACTTTGTACTCCGGACCGGCCCAGTCGATCATACCACAAAACTACCAACATTAGACGAAGAAGGTATGATTCTTATGATCGAGCGGCGGATGTGGACTCCATCAACTCACTGACATCAGGTTTTCGCTTAGCTTAGACGCTTGCACTCGATATGACGTACTCTCATCTCTCACAGCTGGTGAGTCTTTCATGTCCCTCCAGCCCAGTGTTGTATCGCATTCTCGCTCCGAGATTCATGTTTGCGTTTTAGTTTAGGTATGGTAGGTTAGTTCGCAGTCGCGCTTCGCGGTCACGTCGGTCCTGGTCCTGTATACTACCTCGCATAGAGCACGGACTCACGGATGATTGTCAGCGCGAGCAAAGACAACACAGTTAAAGTACGTCTTGTCCATTCTCGTGCATTATTGCGCTGGTATTCACATCACTACATCGCTTGTGCTTTTACCCCATTTCCGCACACTCAGATCTGGGATCTCAAGGCATACAAACGATATTCCAGGACATACCGATGAAGTGTATTGTGTCGATTTCGTCGCTGACACGGTCATCAGGATCGGACGATCAAAATGTAAGTTGGTCGCCAGTTCACAGGGATGTTGCGAGGACGTCGTACTGGTAGTCTGGGTGCGGAATATAACCTCGACTATTTCCGGCACTGCCGAGCGAGTTTCATGTTTGTCTGCGCGCGATCTTTGTTTCTGGGACTGCTGAACTTTGCACACGTCACTCGTGTCGCGTGGGCGCCGTATCTTGTATTTTCAACCAGCTGTCTAGAAAACGTGCTGACGGTCCCCCTCACTCAGGTTACCCATGTTGCTTGTAACAATGAGACTCGGGAAGTCACCGTCCGTTGAATCTGTCGGGTCTTTCGTGTGAAACGGGCATGCTGCACGAAAAGATCAATGAGCATGGTATGACGTCGTCGAAGCCCAGCTTCGCGGCTTTGTCACTTGGTGAATGTATGCAGTGAAAAAAAGAAGGATGAACTAAATTCGAAAGTACCCATTCATCCTCCGATCGTATCTTGGTCTCGCACTTTGAAGCTTCTTGGCTGGGATACATTAAGGCGAGCTCCTATCAACTATCTTCTCTTCCGTATTTGCATTCGTCAGGGTGCCATTACCATAAAACGATCGAGCGCAAAGGAGAAAGGAGAAGCAAGAAGCAAGGGCGTCAACAAGACGAACTTGCTGACGTCGGGGGACGATTCATGTGGCTCCGCAGCAGCATTGCAAGTTTCCACAGCTCGGGACCTCAGAGGCCTTTTCAAAGGATTGGGATTTGGCTTCGAGGGCGTGTCCCTACGAGAGTCGTGCAAAGGTCGGTGTACGCTGCTTGCGGTAGAGACAACGAGACACGGACTGCTGATGATGTCATCTTATGGTCAATTTGATTGTTACCGTAGAGTGCAACGGTGGTGGGCGGGATGTCACTTTTGTAATACGTATAATCGAACCAACCTGTGTCTGGTAATACCTCTGATTGACTGAACAACAGCAACATACCATTGTGGCCGGCGGGAATGAACGTCTTTCTGACAGCAGTAGCAACCCAGCCAAGGCAGAGTCCTCGACAATGATGTCGAGCTTTGTTTGATTTATGGTCATCCTTTCGTGAAACACAAGCAACGCCATGTACATGTTTGACCATGAGCGGTAATAACGAACGCCGCAAAAAGAAAGAAAAAAAAACCTAAGGGTCTCACGGACTGTAGGCTCCCTATCCTCGGGACGGACTGTGGACTACACAATCATCGTGGGGCCAGATGAAACGGGCGGCCCTGAGGCCTGAGGTCTGCCCTAATTTCATCACGCGTACATGGATGGCACCAAGTCTGCGGTGAGTGAGCGGCGATCAAAGTTCAGTTGCAGAGTTCCAACTTCGAAACTCGTCTGCGAATCGTGTCCTGCTTAGTTCCTCGTTGACGACTATCACGTATAGACAAACGGGGATCGGCTGGTGCGGCGGGAGAGCACACAGCTACTTGTGGCCGAGCGGCGAGAGGTTTTTGCCACCCGCCCTGTCCCCAGGCTGGCCATATATGAAGCTGTGAGGCGAATAGCTGTTGTCTATCGACAGCTGTTCGCCTCACAGCCTCTAAGACAGCCTGGTCACCAGACTAGGCTGGCCAAACGAACATTACTTGAAAATATGCTGTTAAATTCAGTCCTATGTCAAGGAGATACTTTCGGGTCTCGCCTTATGAGTCTGCCGGGCAACACAATATAGTAAATTTGGACGTCGCTCCATAGGCTGGGAGGAGAGGGAGGCAGTGGGCTGAGAGGACGTCGAGGGGTTGCCTGACTCGTTCCTGGGTATGGCGTAAGCTGCGACGGACTACAAGGGAGTGACGGAACGAGCGACGTGATGCTCTCACGTGACGCATTTGAAGGATCAGTGCGTCTCCGGGGGAGTTGATCGAAACCTAGTCTCCCGTAGTAGGCAGACCCTTAGCCTGTAGTCTCGACGCCATCCATTTGGAGTTGCCCTCGGTTACCTCGGGATCTACCGATCAGTTCTAGGAAGCATTCATCGAGTGTTAGCCGAACGTCGAGTTTCGAGACTAACCCTTTAGGCAGGAAGACAGTCATTTCGTCTTTCAGGAAATATGCCGAAAGATTGAAGCCAGGGGCAGTAGTCGCAGGAGATGAGTACTACTGAGTCACGGATAGTGCCGAATGATCGTCGAGCACCTCGGATGGGTAGGAGCGTGCCGTCGGACAAAAGCTTGCCAATTTGAAAGCAGATTGATCGAAACCTAACTTACCACATCCGTGACAGGACACTGTTTTTCGCCAGCCACAAATGCCAACCAAAAAACAATGGAATCCATCTCAGTCAGGATATGCACTCCGATCTGCGAGATCTCACTAGGTAGTAACACAACACTACTAGGCAGTGAGCGAACGCATCGGACCCTCCAACCAAGCTACCAGGCCGATTACAACGCTCTGATCGTCTCGCTATCCTTTTTTGATTAATTACTCTCGTCCTTTAGAAACGAGTGATAGTGGCATTCACTAGACTGACCCAGGTTCCGATTTCTCGACCAGCTCATCTCCACCATGGCCTTTCAGGAAAATATTGGCAACAGGTACTATCGCACTTGTACCACATGCAAGCCTTCAATTCGCGCGTCGCTTCCGGCAGCCTCGGGAGAGTCATCGCTTTCACTTCCCACTTCCTCAAATCGTGTGGCCAACCTGCTTGCCTGGTTGGGCGTACACCGCCTCGTGGTGTATCGAGATCTCGGGTTGCCAAACTCTATGATCCAACTGGCAAGGCTTTTTCTTCTTCTCACACTCTCAAACGTTTCGCCGATATGTTCCTGTTCAGGGACCGCACGCCTTTTGTTCATTGTCGAGGAATATTAAAGCTGACGAATCTGACTTTCTGCTTCAGCAGTCTTCCGTCCACGTTAAAAAATCTTCTCATTCTTACCACATTCAAATGGATTCTTCCAACTTCCCTTGTAGGTATCACTGCAGGTCGACGTCCGTGTTGTGTAGTTGCTGCCAGGCGGCGTGGTATTGCGCTCAAGAGCACCTTTCCAGCGTGAGCATCTTTCCGTGTAACGCGATCGTCGTAAACTCATTTTGAGCTGAATCGTGATCCGAATGCATTCACTTATAACAGAACCCCACCATTGTTCCGAATCCCGTCCATTATCAGCCATCTTCCGACCTGGAAGAGCAGGGCTTATGCAGTTTTCCTGCTCCCCGCGACTCAGTCGATGACCACGAATTTTCAATGAATCAGATGATCGCGGATTGGTCTGGCACTTCATTGTCTTCCCCAGATCAAGATATTTCACAGCCATTCGTTTTCGCACCACAAACTCTTCATCTCAACTCTATTTATGAAACAGAAATCCCAGTCAGGGAGCCTCTAACATCTCATTCGGCCCACATTCCAACGCCACCAGTTGCCGATCACCTACGTCGTGTATCATGCCACCCTCAGGCCCCTACTCCCAGTGTGACAGACCACGCCATGATTAGTGAGCGTCAGTCGTTTCGGGATGATGCTTCATGCAGAGAAGTCGTGGAAGGCTCTGCCAGTGAGAAGGTTCTCATGCCACATCTGAGGGCAACTCAAGGTATCGATTTCGAATTTGAAAATAATAACCAGGTGTGTCACTGAGAGTCAAATATCGTACACGATCATATCCTTACCACCATCATATAGATGGTCCTCTACCAGAGCTATGGGTTGCATTTTACTGGCAATGATCCCACTTCGGAAGCATCAAGCTCGGCGAAGGGAAATATGGGAGAACTTACCCCAGATGGACTCAATGCAACACGCTCGTCTCTCCGCATGTTTTCCGACATCCCGAACAGGAGCATCCTCGCATCGGTCACGGACAACGATTCCAATCGACGTGATCAGAGTCAATCATTATCGGTATGTCTTTCTTTTCCTTACGAAATACTCCATAGGACATTTGAAAAAGGGCGCGATCGACAGTAACCACAATTTCGTCGGCGAGTCAGAGTTAATCTGTCAATTGGAAGAGAATGCGACAATATGCAACGACAAGACGAAGCTTAGCGATATCAAGGAACATCTAGAGCGCAAACATGGAGTTACGTCTAATTCACACCGGTATACTTGTCGCTGGAACGGCTGCTCAACAAAACGGCCGATGCTGAAGTCTAGTCTCGTACGGCACACAAAGGAGAAACATTTCCGAGTAAGGTATGGCTGTACTGCCTGTCCAATGATGTTCACAAGGCGCACAACCTTATTACAACATATGGAACGGTGCAACGGCAAGGCATAGGCGGAGTCACAGACTTCCTTCGAACATTGAGCCAAAGGAGCCCAACACTCGCTACCATGGGGATATCACCTTCACCCCTCTGCGTTCTCGTACTCTTCGACATCTCTCCGACACACCATCTCTCTCTCTCTCCCATTCTTTGTATTCTGTCCCCGACGTCTCTTAGGTATTATGACATCCCTGCCACCTTTGCTCTTCGACGAGGTTTTTGCCGCTTGCGGCGACCGTGCGTATTTTCACAATGTATCCTTATCCCTTCTGTATCAGTATATCCTGGATTCCTATAGAATATGTAACAGACGATCACAATACTGTCCCATTCAGGTAGACTGGATACTTGTAAGTTTTGATCCGTGGAAATAGTTACATTTTACCCACAATAAATGTCTCCCTATGTGCGCACGCCCCCAAGACGATTTCCGAGCTTAACGAAATTCCCCTCTTCAGGCATCTCAGGGGGTTAATCGATACCATTCTGCAGCTGGAACCATTGGCCGACTAGCTCAGTTGGTTAGAGCGTCGTGCTAATAACGCGAAGGTCTTGGGTTCGATCCCCACGTTGGCCATATATTTTTTCAACTCTCCGAACGCACAGATGCAAAATGATTATCCCTGATAATTACAGGCGATCATTGGCCGACTAGCTCAGTTGGTTAGAGCGTCGTGCTAATAACGCGAAGGTCTTGGGTTCGATCCCCACGTTGGCCAGATCTTTTTTGACTCGATCCGAACCGAGGAGAGTTTTCAAATTCACAAGAGACTTTCCTTTTATGGACTCGAGGGATGTGATAGTCTGAGACTCGGCCCGCTACTCCGCAAACTCTCCACACTCATCTCGCCGTCGTCGTGCTGCCCGACACAAATTCCGTCCTCAAGTGCGATCCGACCGTCGCTGCTGTCACCGGCGATGTCGTCGTCTAATCTCGTGTCGTTCCCGACATCAGAGTCAGTGTCCACCACCCCGCTCCCTCTTCCTCACCTTCCTTTTCGCCGCATCTCTCTTCCAATTACGCCTAGCTCTGCCCTCGCAGCAGCCCAAAGACAATCCATCGCGAGCATTGCTTCGTTCGACTCACTTACAGAGGAAGCACCCCCCGTGCACCAGCACCGTCGGGCAAAGCGCAGGTCGCTTAACCCCGCGACAAGGCCCCACAAACGAACACAGGCTGACGAGGACAGACAGGCAAAGCGGCAAAAAATTATCTCAGAGTTCTATGCCACCGAGAAATCCTATCTCGATGGCCTCGATCTCGTTTACAATGTATGTATGATATATGCCTGACGTTCTGAATGTTTGACTGTTCATTTCGGCTAGCATTTTCTGACGCCCATCCTTCGATCGTTGGACACATCCAAACCTCTACTGACACGAAACGAGATAACGACGCTCTTCTCAAACTTTATCGACATCTGGAATTTTCATCACACATTCTTTGCTGCGTTGACCAGACGTCTCCACCCATCCACACCGACGTCCCACCACAACACCTCGTTATCGTCCCTCCTTCTCGCGCATTTTCCATATCTTTCTCTATATGCTCCATTCGTCACTGCCTTTCCTACTGCATTGACCTTTCTGACTTCAGTATCACAGTCTTCCACGCCAAATCCAGCCTTTGCAGCCTTCCTTCGAGCCCAGGAATCTCACCCTGCGTGCGCGCATCTTAGGCTGGCAGATTACCTTCTTACAGCCATACAGCGGTGTCCACGGTATCTCTTACTGCTCAAGGACTTGCTCGACTCCACTGACCAAGATGACCACGAATGGGAAAAGCTACAAGAGGTCCGAGGTCTGGTTGAGAAGAGTAAGGCTTGCGAAACTGCACTTTCGGCGCGGAGATTATTGATTGACTTTATGGACAGTTACTAGCTCTCTCAATGCGTCGCTCGCTGCATATGCGCAGACACTCGCATTGATATCATTGCAACGCAATACCCGTGACTTACCACCTGTCCTGACCCCGCTTGTTGCGCCGGGAAGACAGCTTATCAAGCGTGGTACGCTCATTCGATCAGGTGGTGAAGGCGAAGGACGAAAGCCGTTCGAGTTCTTGCTACTTAGTGATTACCTAGTATGGCTCGAACGTGAGGAGACGGCTATAAGCGTCCTCGTTCATGACGGTCAGAGCCCCCGCAAGAGGCGTCCGTCTATAAATGCGCTCGGGACCAACGATGAAGAAAAGTGGTGGTGCAAGGGATATATGAGTCTGGTTGACATGGAGGTGGTTATGATCGCCGATCGGCCAAACAACGCAGGATCTGGAGGTGAATGCGGGGAAAGGATGGAAGTACTTAGCCCAGAGGGGTCGTTTTCTTTGCATCATGGTAAGCACTGCCCCTGCCTCGTGTTCGTTAGCCTTTTCACGCGCCAGTCCATCAGATCCATCCACATCCACTGCAGAGGATCCAGACAGCCTCGGCTCTTGGGCGGACTCCATCAGGACTACACGTGCTGCGCGTCTAGCAGCGCTTGCACTGTCAAACCCTGACTCGACCCTCTCGGCTAGCTCCTCGGGCGTCCACCTCAGACGCGCACTACGCGCGTTCGCAAGCGAGGGAGACTCTGTCGACTTTGAAGAGATGGGAGACGGAAATGGATCGACTGATCTGCAGGCAACAACTTCGTCACTGGCGGAGATATCGATATCTCGCTCCCGCCCTCGTCGTGCGCAGTTGGACAATTTTCTTCCGCCTGTCTGGGTCCCGGATGCAAGGACAGATACATGCATGAGATGCGGGCGACCATTCGGGTTCGCTTTAGACCTGAGGTTGGGTGACGTCTTCGGGTGGGGGTTTGGGAAGGGGAACGCGAACGAAGTTGAAGGAAAGCAGAAGTCTGAGATCGAACGTGACTGGAGCGAGAGTGAGAGGTATCAAGTTTGGAAGAAGACGGGAGGAGTTGGTGCTTGGAGAAGGAAACATCACTGCAGACTTTGTGGCCGTGTCGTCTGTGCAGCGTGTTCCAGCAAGGTATTTCTCCTGCATAATCCAGTGCCTCAGATAACTAACTGCATCTCAAAGACATTTTACATCGCACAAAATGACGCTGATACGTCGCCTGTACGCAAGAGGCAGAAACCGAAACCATCCCGCGCTTGCGAAGAGTGTTACGAAGCGGCCTTTCCGTTCCTTCTACCTTTCTCAACGAGCATTGAGCCATCTTCTGCCGCCTCATCTACAATGCAGCCATCTTCCAGCCAGACACCATCAGATCGACCATCCACGCCTCAAGTCGACGAAGACCCCAACGCCATCCATGGAATACAGCCCTGGTTATCCATCCCATCCCGCCAAGCGGCCAACAAGGACGTCAGCGAAGCACTGATGGCAATGGACCTTAGCCCTGTCGTGGGTGCGTTGAGCCGGAGTCCCTCGAGAGCGACACTCAGCGCTAGCCCCTCGCGCATCGGACTGAGCAGCAGCCCTTCGCGAAAATCGCGTCTCAGCATAAGTCCCACGAAAGCGGGGAGCCCGCTGAGGGACTCGCATGCTCAGGCCTACGGTGGCTCTGGGAGCACAGCGAGCAGCCCTTCGAGGCGAGTAGTGCACCTCCCTCGCATCTCTTCTGGGGATTCGGACCCAAAGCCGCTGTTGCCGCCGCCGCCGCCATCACCTCTTTCGGGATTGCACGTCCAGGAGGCGTCGTCGAACGAGGGCAGTCCGCACCGAGACGCCCACGCTCCTACCCGTCCTATCCGGGTCCGCCCCTCCCCGGCGCGTCCGCGGAGTTACCATGACATTCTCGAGGATTTTAGTCTGCACGAGCGCGGTCTTAGTATACCCTCTTCGATTTCGAGCGCCCCCGGCGCCGCTCTGGGTTCAGTGAAAGAGGGGGACGACGAGGCCGAAGAGCAGGAGCAGGGACTACAGCAAGAGCAAGATCAAATGGAGGAGGGCGAGGGGGGTACAGGGATCGAGATTCACCCGCGTGATCGATCTCTCGACGACGGCCGTTTGGAAGGTGGCATCGAGCCGACGCAGCCAAGCCTGGTGGACGACGGAGCGGGTGTGGTGGTTCCAAGGGAGGACACAGCGCGACGGCGGAAACGGTTTTCGATGCCCGCCGTTGCACTGCAAACTGCACCCGTGTTTGCGCGCGCGCGCCAGCATGCCGAAGGGAGCAGTGCCGAGCGGAGACGGTCTGCTGTCGTACAGGGAGGGGAGAGTGGCAAGGGCAGGAAAGAAAGGCAGTGGGAGAGAGAGGGTTCCGCTGTAGGAATCCTTATGGAAATGTTGCGGGGAAAGGTCAAGTATCCGGGAGGGAACTCGTAAGTTGCTGAAGGAGGTATATTTGATCATGTGAAATGCCCTACTAAGCAACTACTAAGTATAAGCGCCCATTTAGATATCTGATGTAAGTAGTAGGCATGTACAATATTCCTACAGATTCTAGCTACGTCCCAAGACATCTGCAAGTCCGGTGAATACGTAGTACAGGAAAAAAAATTATCAAAAGTTACTTGTACATGACCAACTTTGAAGTGATATCTGAGATTCGATCTACCTCGTCCTATACCCCCGGCGCTACAGTGCACGCGTCCTGTGGAGTGGCCTCTTCCGACTCCCTCGACGCACATGACCTCTGGTGCCTCTGCAGAGAATCCCGGCGCGCGAAATACGTCCTGCAGCTCGGGCACTCGACCTTGTTATGAAAATGCACCGTAAGAATGTGACGGGCGATACTCTCCCTCCGCATCGACTTCCCGCAAGTCTCCCACATACAGGTTTGTATGGCCTTATCGGTATTGAGTTGGACCGCATGTTCTTCATGCAAGTGCCGCCAGATCGAGGTCCTGGTGCCCACCACGGCGGCGCCGCAGAGATGGAAGCCGCCATCGGACCACTGACAAAGATAGGTGGGCGTAGAGGTGTCCTTCTTTTGCGTGTAAAGCGGATAGGGCGCATAATGAGATGGAGGCGTGGATACGCCTGGTGACAGTCGGGACGCACTGCCGCGGGCCCTGCGTGAACGGGAGGTTGGTCTCCAGACGAGATTACTCTCGTACGGCGATACAGCACGGCTCAAATGCGGAGCGCTCATTTCCTGGACGCTGGCAAACGCGGGTTCTTGGTAGACAGACGCGTCGTAAGGAACAGATGGCTGCCCATAATGCAGTAGACTGTCGGAAGTAGTAGGAGGCTGGTGCGAAAACGGAGTACTGAATGAGTTCGACGTGATTGGCATCGTAGACAGAGGAGGGATTTGTTCGTTGGTCCAAACATACTCGGATCCGCACATATTTAACAATCCTAGGGCATTGTTGCACGGAGTCGATGAAGGACAGGGAGCATCTAGAACCAAAAGGTGTGAATGTTTTTCAAGCGAGAAGAGGACCTCGCAACTTACCAGAGCATAAATGTTGTTCAGAAAGATATGTCTGCTGGCCAAATGAAAAGTTATCAGGCCAGGTGCTGCAACGGTGAGCCTTGTAAAAACCAAAATTCCATTCAATAATACATTGAAGACCCACAAATGATTTTCAGCTGCAGGAAGGTGCTTGAAGACATCTCGATGGTGGGCTACACTGTTCATGCTCGTGCTGGGTGAATTGCGCTCAGTGTGTTACAGCACAGACATTGACGACATCCTACCTTTTATCACTGATCACTTTGAGAATGTCCGGGACCACTTACATGCGATGATCGGTTGGCCTTGCCAATTGGCCGAGGAGTTATTTTCCCAATAGAACTTCGACACTAATACACTCCCAAGATATGCTGTCAAAATGGTGGAAGTTGGCCACGGTTCTTGTGCCGCGCCGCCACTATCTGTCATCGGTTGAGAGGTTCGGGGGATACACAAGAACTCTAGGCCAACTTTCATCTCCAGCTGATTGAAAATAGCCTTATTGCGGCCATATATGTTCCCAGCTTGCCAACAAGCCGTGCTATCGCGAGAACATTGGCAGGCTTTGCAGTTGAGATCAACGGAAGCACAGGGATTGGAAGGAAAGACTGAAAATAGTGTATGAATAACCTAATAGAAATGAGGGAAAAACGTTCGACTTGGCTCGAAACATGTACCTTGCCCTTACCAACGGCCAACGCCACGAGGCGCGGAGCGCCGCCCAATCGGGCGCAAGCGAGAATCTCAAGATAGGCTCTGAATCTTTGGTATAAAGTTCGCATGGAAAACACACGAGTCAAAGAACCTATAAACTCGGCATGACCGTAGCAAAAAGTATTTCATCAATGGTTTGAGACTGGATGGTGGGTACCAAGGGCAGTGGATCAATGAAGGCCACATGGTGGAAAATTCAAATGATCCCATGGAGTATGGAGTGGAGCTCATCCCGGAACCGGCCATTATTAGCTAGCGGGCCCGCCGGGCCGTACTGCATGGTTCACTGAGCACGCAATGTGGCCAGCACCCCAAGATGCCTCCATGGGCGTGCATCCTATTTTCGGGTGGAAAAAAATGAACTGAAGTGAACCTCATGAGCTGTACTGCAATGTTTTCGAGAACAAGTTTCCCGATCAAATGGACATAGTTCATACCTAAGCCACAACGTAAAATACGTTATCGTTCGTAATGCTGATGACATTACTTCCAGTGGTATGTCGAGGAGATCACAGAGAATACAGAGAAAGGCAAGGGAAAAAGGATGCATAAATCAAGGAAAGAGCCGTAGTCTAGAGCGTTCCTCTGGGTGCTCGATGTGGCCGTGAAAACTATAGTTTGAGAACCTAGAATGTTTGAGAATTAGCCTATCGCTCGCGCGTGGCTGTATAGGAAAGGGGATTTATCCATCATGTCTAGGGAATCGTAAAAGATGTTCGCGCAAGGTGCCTCTCCTAGAGAAGGTCTCACCACAGTCACGACCCGGGCAGGCCCATCTCGCGGGGATATGCTGTTCTTCGACATGTCTATCCAGGCTTGACTTCTTCATGGCCGCCTTGTGGCATCCTTCCCAACGGCATGAATATTCCGACGTAATAGAATGAGTAGTGTGAATATGGGTCTTGAGGTCTTTGCCCTTCAGTGGCTCGTTGCACTTCAGCCCATGATGCTCTATCCACTGACAGGTGACCGAGCATTCGTCAATAATAGTCTGGTTAAAGTCGAGAATGGCCTTGAAAGTCGTCAAGCCGAGTCAGACTCAAGAAAAGAGAAAGAAAACACACTTCGAAGGACCAATCTTGATTATACAGGTTCGGGTCGTTGGGGAGTATCCCATGATCTACCCGCTGAACTTGGTCCTCGTGAACAAAAATTTCATTATATTCAATCATGCGCTTAGAGGCACGGTGGGTTGACTGGAGCCGATACCAAGAGAAAAGAAAAGTAACCATACCTCATTAGACCAATCTTGATCACGGACATCCGGGCTGTTCATGGTGAATAGTACGAGGGTGCTTTCTCTTCGGGCCACTGAACGAGGTGTGCTGGGGGCATGTCGAACTCGGTGTGGAGTATTTTATAAGGTGAAGACAGGCGTGGCCTAGCGAGCTTACATGTTGGAGGAGCAACCATGCCAACAGGAGAGGCCTGGCGCTCGGGGAACCAGGTCTACATTAATTTGCTGGAGTCGTGGCAGCAGTCCGAATGTCGTATGTTCGTGCGCTTAGGTTGCACTCCCGCAGCTGAGCTTATGGAAAAGGGCCTATCATCTGCGAGGATCTTGCGTGGGCTACGTTTTCTTCTGATGCGTTGGATGAGGAACAAGGATTTAATTGATTGAAAAATGGAGAGTGGTGTCAGCGGTTGAAGCAGTGGGTCGGCTGTGGCTATTGCCAAATTGATGCGTGAATCTTGCTGCAGCTTTAGCAAACCTTGTCCTTGCGAACAAAGGTAAAGTCTACCACCATCGCTGCAATCTTTGCGACGGACGAAACCACCGGCCGGGCTACTAGGCGTCCCTTGCGGATACACTGCAGGCTTTCAAACCGGTTCATTGGACGGGCATGGCAATGCAAACCACCCAAAAAAGACCACGCAAGTCGAGGACTCATGGCAATACTGAACGCCAAATCATCTAATTCAAAAGATTATTAGATGAGTTACACTGGGCTCTACCTGTTAGTAGTTCAGATGGTCCTTCCATTCCCCATATCCAATCCACCTGTTGTTCGGCTTTGACCCAAAATTCCACATGGCTCACAATTGGGACTGCGAATTTCGAGTCAAAACCGAGCGGTGATCTAGACTGGACAATGTGTTTATCAATAGACTGGTTTCAGGCATGTAAACCAGACTTGCTCTACCTAATGGATATGTCACAGACGTTGCAGTGCGCACAGACTGGCGTTACGACGCTAGCGTCTAGCCAAATCAACGACGATTGTCGCGTGTCAGCGTGCTAATATGGATATTCCCATCAATACGTGAAATGTCACCCCTCGAAAGAGCTGGGGAAGTCGCGGGCTACTTGGGTGCGAGTTATCTGGGTTACCGCAGATTCGTGTCATTGACTTCTGCCACCAGATGCCATATAGTTCGTTATGGGTGCTACGATAGTTGATGTACGAGGAAAGTAGGATTGGGAAAACCATTCTTATCGAAGACCCTGGGCGTGGCAGACTGCCTTGATCTGTAAGAGGGATCAGATGCCAGTGCATCTAACTTAAATCGGTAAAAGCAACAAGAACGCACTCGCGACGTTTCCATCAATGCAATTGAACCGTTCCCATTCGAATTGATGGACATTTCGCTGAACGCGCACCTCTACACCTCCCCTTGTGACCGCGAAGAACGGTTGGGAGCTTCAATGGTCGGTGATCGTTTTATTTTGTGTAACATGCCCCGAACCGTTCATCGAGGTTAGCAAGCGTGTCGACATGACCGCCGTAAGGTTATGCGGGTCTCCGTCTCTGAACAAGAAGGGGGATGCCACCGACTTCCGATAATGTTGACTTTCAAGTTTCTGGTCGGAAATTCGGACTTTGCCTGGAACCCAGTCTGTCACTGTGGGTGTGCCATCTCAAGTGAATCTGAAATTCCTCCACTGTCAAAGTTCAAACTCCTCGCTCTCCGATTTTTTCCCTGGAGGTCGACGGCCTTGAAGTATTTTTTTTAACGCTACCCTATTCCCTTGGACTTTAAAAATGGTTCAGAGGGTGCACCAAGTTGAAGATGCCCTCAACGTTGTCGCTTGCTTTCACACAACTCACCTCATCCGAACCGCCCGCTAATCGAAGGAAACCATTGGCATCGTTGGACATGTGGGGGGGTGATCACTACCTTCGTCTTCTGCCTGTGACAGACAGAGAAAAAATGGGGTCATTGGATTTATATCATTTCCGGGCCTTGCAGCTTGACAAGGGCTGGGCGGGGTCAGTGAACTGAGTGTCATCGATGTCATCAACGAACTAGTCATTGTGGCCGTGAGTACTTACCGGTTTGCATTGTTCTTCCTACTTACCACCGCGTTCGTAGACTCGTAGTGGGTGTTCTGACGACTGCTACGCTCTGCCAAGTCTGCCCGCTCGCAACTTGTCGTACCGCACTGTTCAAAACCCTGATGTCTCTTTCCGGACAACCATACATTCCTTAGTCAATGACCCAAAGACGTCCGTAGGGTTAGTGTTTAGTCACCGTCATGCTTCGAGAGCACAATTGACACTGGACCAGGTACCGAGGTCCGGTGGCGCGCCTGGTTGAGCAGAACGCTACCAACTACGATAGGCACACTCGGTCGGTGGCCAATGAACGCCGTGGTCTTCACCGACAATGTCGTTGGCTGGCTATTGAGTCCACTTTTTGTCCTATATGTTCTCCAGCTCCATGAACTTCAACCCAACCCCGCCACTGTGACAAATATACAAAGAGAACACAACATGATAATCGACTTCTATTGGACCGCTAACATAGCCCAGCTATCCCAAGCGAAGCCGGCCTTGGAGATTTTTCTCAGCACGCCGTTAGGTGAAGCTATGATTGACACCCCAGGAGGATTTTCTGCTCATGGAAATCATTGGATCGAACTGCGACACGCGACTCCCACTCCTGTCGGGTTCGATTTGTTTTCCAGAGTGGGCGGCTTGGTTCGTTTCTGGGATGGTAGAATGATACCGTTGTGGCACGATTTTTATCGGAGTAGCAGGCGCGCATGCCAACGGGCGACAGTATGGAGCAAGCCAATTATTGCCCTTATCGCGTTGACGTGGCATTCGGCGATTGTAAGCCAACGCATTGGCTGTGCGACCGAAGTTCCGAAGCAGCACGGCAAGAGCGAGGCCGTCGCCAGTGGAACAGGATCAAATGAACGAAGAACGCCCTTGATTCTATAAAAGCGTACTTCCTGTACTGCAAATACTGCAGCACTTGCCCCCTATTTTTTTCATTCTGGGATCTTTGCTCGCGAACAAAAAGATCTTCACATTTTACATACATATATAAACCTCAGTAGCCGTAGGCCAACGGAAGCGCTGCCATCCTGAAACCTGCATCATGTCAGCCGGAACGCCTGCGCCGTATCATATTAGATGGCCTTTTTTCATGTGTTGGACTGAAGAGTTATGAATTGGTTTACAGTGTGCATGGCAAACCGTTATCCCCAATGGCGTTTTTCGAATTCGGTGCCATGCAAGCTCCGAGATCGTTCGAAGAAAAAATCAACTACCATCTTGAACGACCATGACGCAGGCCCCTTGTTGCTCGCTTTCTTTCTCTTTCTTAATCCTACGCACTTGCGTCGTCTTGGATCGCAAGTATAAGGCTCTCGTTCTGCCTTCCTCGTCTCTTCCCCTTCACGAACCCCTGATCATCTTCTACCTCCATTCCCTTGTTCCCTTTCAGGCTTCGTTACTCCTTCATCTTCTCCACCGTTGTTCTGATCCACATCGAACTCGTCTTCCCCCTACACCCCTAAATTTATTCAAGGCTGCAAGCACATTCCCCTTGTCCTTCCGCCCCTTACCCTTTTGTTCAGCCCCAAACTCTTGAAATACTTTGCAAGTTTTTCCGTAGGTACAAATTCTGCGTTTTAGCCTTCTTCCTCTCCGCTTCGTCATCGCTGTCGAGTAAGCTTCCGTGTCTTCCGTATCCGGAGCGACCTGCATCGCTGCGGCACTTTGCTAATGCCTCCGAATTTCCTTACAAATGCTGTGTTATTTGGTCGATGTCACGGTCGTGCTTTTCTCTCAGGCTGATCTTGGATATCTCCTTCGCCTCCAAATTGTCGTTCTGCGAATTCTTTGCCCGCCAATCTCACTGCTGTGTACGGACGAGAAAGCTGCTCTCGCGGCTCAATTGGAAGTTAAGTGGCGTTGTGTAGGATTGGCTTCATGAAGAACCGTCAGATTAGTAACGTAAGGAGATGAAACCTCGAACCTCGAACTCCCGAAGGCAGCAACAGCTGCCGAGGCTGCTCAGTGTGATGCCGAACTGCGTGCAGTTGGTTTTGGCTCCACCGGGCGTCAAGTCAATATCATGTCTCATGTAAGGAGATCATGAAATATGAATTGATGGAAGACGACGAAGAGTGGGTGTGGAAGAATGCAGTGAAAGGTACGTGATCTGACTAGTGACTCCCCTCCTAGGTAGAGGTTGCGTTGCGCGAAGCCCAACCTAGACTCCCAACATTGCCAAATCAGCCGTATTGTGGTTAGGATTTGCAATATCTTACGGTACATCTTCCACGACGATACATTTTCCACAACTTGTACACTGACTGACGGTGTAATTTCTAGTACCAATTTGTCACAGGGGACGTCTGACTCATCAGCAATATCTACTTCGTCTGAGACGGAGCACCTCCACTGACAGCGTATGTGTGATTGTTGCACTCCAGCCCCAGCGCCAACAGCCATCTCCGAAAGTTATATTGCTGAAAGACTCCAACCCCATCATACATTGACGATGGAACATGTCCGCGTGCACTTCCAGGCCCTTTTCCATACGCAGGTCCCGGCGCAGACTGGCACATTAGAGCAGTAACTGTATGGTGCCCCTCTCCAGTTCTGCACGGGAGGGAAATTACTCACCACCACGAGAACTACTCTGGTACTCGCACGATCCCTTATGTTGCGATATGGGAGAGGTAGATGGAGAGTAGGATGGTTGAACAGAACCATGTGGCTGAAACGTCCCTTGGGGTTGTGACGCGGTCTGGGTTGGCGAGAGCGACTGGCCATGGGGTCGAGCATGATGTCAGCCTTTTCGAACGCGAGTTCTCCAGGTTCAGTTGGTTATAAACAAAGCCTGAAGGACAGGAAACATCTAGCACCAGAAGGTGTCAATACTTTCCAAGCGAAAAGAGCACTTCGCAACTTACCAGGGCACAAATGTTGTTCAGAAAGATCTATCTGCTAGTCAAATGAAAAGTTATCAGACCAGGTGCTGCAACGGTGATTCTTATAAAAACCAATATTCCATCAAATGATAAGTAAGTTAAAGACCCACCAAGGATCTTCAGCGACCACTGAAGGAAGGCGATGGAAGACATCTTGATCCTGGACTACACTCAAGTAGTATTGTTTAGATGTCCGGAATTACGCTCAGAGTGCTACAGCAGAGACATCGACGAGATCGTACCTTTTATCATTGTTCACTTTGAACGGGGCCATGTTATGGCACAGACCGACCCTTGCCAATTGCCCATATTACAAGTACTTCCGAACCATCCGAAGATTCTTCAGTTGGGCCATGACGTGTACGATCTTTGACCCGCGTCGCTACTATCTGTCATCGGCAGAGATGGTTGGGATACAGGTCAAATTACTTCTATTTCCAGCAGATTGAAAATAGCCTTATTGCGGCGTAATCGGTGCTGTCGTTGATCTAACTGCAAGCCTGCCAATGCTCTTGCAATACAAGCTAGGAACAGAATGCAAAGCCAACAAAGTGCATGGATAATAGGTGAGAGAATGATGGAAAAACGTACGTTTGTACGTTTGACTCGGCTCGAAACACGTTCCACTTGTCATTGCCAACGCCACGAGGCGCAGAGCGCCGCCTTAATCGGGTACAAGCGTAATGACGAAAGTTCGCATGGAAAACGCAAGATTCCGAAAAGAAGAACCTATAAACTTGGCATGATCTCCGCCGAAGACGTTTTAGCAATGGTTTCAGATATGGCACATAGATGCCAAGGGTGGGTGGATCGGATGCGGCCATACAGTAAAAAAATTGGTCTCAGTGTCTGGAAGCCACATTATAGCTAGCGAAAAAAAAAGAACTGAAGTCAACCTCATGAGTTGCGTCTGCTTTCGAGGACAAGTTTCCCGATCAAATAGACATGGTTCGTACCTAAGCCACAACGTACAACGTCACAAATACGTTATCATTCAGAGCGTGAATGACATTAGTGATTTCCGGTGGTATTATGTCGGGAAACCATAGAGAGTATAGAGGAAGCCAAAGGAAAGGGAAGCATAAATCATAGCAAGAGCCGTAGTCTAGAGCATTCCTTTGGGTGCTCGATGCGGCCGTGAAAACCCAAGTTTGATAACCTGGAATGTGTGAAGATTAGCCTATCGCTCGCCGGTAGCTGTATAGGAAAGGGAATTTATCCATCATGTCCAGGGGATCGCAGAACATGGTCTCGCAAAGTGCACCTCCTAGAGAACGTCTCGCTACAGTCACGACCCGGGCATGCCCATCTCACGGGGATATGCTGTTCTTCGACATGTCTTTCCAGGCTTGACTTCTTCATGGCTGGCTTGTGGCATCCTTCCCAACGGCATGGATATGATTCCCACTCTGACGCAATAGAATGTGCAGTGTGAAGATGGGTCTTGAGGTCTTTTCCCTTCAGTGTTTCGTTGCACTTTCCGTGCTCTATCCACTGACAGATGATCAGGCATTCGTCAATAAGAATCTGGTTGAAGTCGAGAATGGCCTTGAAAGTTGTCAAGCCGAGCCAGACTCAAGAAGAGGAAAATAAAACATACTCCGATGGGCCAATCTTCATTATTTAGGTTCGGATCGTTGGAGTGTATCCCATGATCTACCCGCTGAACTTGAGCCTCGTAGACAAGATTTTCATTGTATTCAATCGCGCGCTTAGAGTCACGGTGGGTTGAGTCGAGCCGATACCAAGAGTAGAGTAAAGTACACATACCTCAATAGACCGATGTTGATCACGGACATCCGGGTTGTTCATAGTGAATGGTACGAGACGCTTTCTCTTCGGGCTACTGAACGAGGTGTGCTGGGAACATGTCGAACTCGATCGAATGTTTTATAGGGTGAAAATAGGCATGGCCTATATGAGCTTACATGTTCGAAGAACAACCCTGCCAATAGGAATGGCGCGACGCTCGGGGAACCAAGTTCACATTAATTTGTTGGGGTCGTGGCAGCAGTACGAATGTCGTAGGTCGGAGTGCTTAGATTGCACATCCGCAGCTGAGCTTCTGGCCATTGAATATCTTGCACGGGCTACGTTTTCTTGAACAAGGAACATGGATTTCATTGATTGAGAAATGGAGGGTGATGTCAGCGGAAGTGTGGGTCGGGTGGCTATTGCCAAATTGATGCCGCACTCTTGCTGGTACCTCGGCAAACCTTGTCTCTGTTTACCACCATCGCGCAATATTTGGGACGTCCGAAACCACCGGCCGAGCTACTAGGCGTCTCTGGAAGATACACTGCAGGCTTTCAAACCGCTTCATTGGACGGGCATGGCAATGCAAACCACCCAACGAAGGCCACGCAAGTCGAAGACTCATGGCAATGTTGAACGCCAAATTCATCTAATTCAAAATATTAGATGAGCGTTTGCACCGGGCGCTACCTGTCAGTAGTTCAGATGTCCTTCCATTCCCCATATCCAGTTTTCATGTTGCTCGGTTTTGACCCAAAATTCCAGACGACTCACACTTGGGGACTGCGAATTTCAAGTCAAAAGCGAACGGTGATCTAGACTGGACAAGGTGTTTATCAATAGGTTGGTTCCAGGCATGTAAACCGGACTCGCTATACCTAATAAACATATCACAGAGGTCCTGGTGTGGACACATTGGCGTTACGAAGCCATCGTCTAGCCGAGCATACGACGATTATCGAGCGCTGGCGTGCTAAAATAGATATTCACGAAAAGTCACCTCTCGGAAGAGCTGGGGCGGCCGCAAGCTACTTGAGTGTGAGTCATCTCGGTCAGCGCAGATCCGTGTATTGATTTCTGTCACCAGGTGCCATATAGTTCCTTACAGTGCATCGTAAGTTATCGTCTACGGTAGTTGATGTGCGAGGAAAGTAGGGTTGGGAAACTTTTCTTATCGAAAACTCTAGGCGTGGAAGACTACCTTGATCTGTAAGAGGGATCAGCACTGTGGCTAGTGCATCCAGCTCTAATCGGCAAAAGCAACAACTTGAAGAGCGCACCCACGACGTTCCATCCATGCAATTGAACTGTTCCCATTCGAATTGATGGACATTTTGCTGAAGGTGCATCTTCACCTCGCCTTGTGACGGCGAAGAACGGTTAGGAGCTTCAACGGTGGGTGATCGTCTTCTTTTGTGTGTAACATGCCCCGAACGTTTGTCGAGTTTTGCGAGCGCGTCGACATGACCGCCGTAATATCTGTTGATTATACGGGTCAACGTCTCTGAACAAGAGGGGGATGCTACCGGTTGTGGTGTTTCGTGGTGCCAAGGAAGACTTTCAAGTTTCTGGTTTGTAACTTTCCGATTTTAGCGCCTGCCTGACAGAGACCAAGTCTGTGGTGTGGTGTGCTGAACTCCACTTTCAAACTCCTCGTTCTCGACTTTTTTCTTGAAGGTCGACGACCTTGAAGTATTTTTCAATTCGCTGCCCTACCTGCCCTCGTATTCACTTGGAAAACATTTAAAAACGGTGTCAAGGTGGCCGTACCAAGTTGAATATGCCCTCAATGTTGTCGTCCGCCTTTATACAATTCACCTCATCCGAACAGCTCACTATGTAGTGCTCGTCTAAGGAAATCAACGTCGTTGGACACGTGGGGGTGATCCCACTACAAGTGCCCTTCGTTTTCTGCCACGGACAAAGATAAATCTGGGTTGATATCATTTCGGGGCCGTGCAGCGTGACGAGGGTCGGGAGGGGTCAGTGCGCTGAGGGGTCATCCACAAACTGGTTAGTGTGGCCGTGAGTACCGGTATCCAAGAGTTGTGCCGCTCTTGCTTACCACCGCGTCCAATGTAGCAATGCACAAACTTTTTTTCTACGACTATAAAGGGAGTGGGCGTAACCGGTGTTCTGACGACAGTTACGCTCTGCCCAGTCGCAACGTGTCGTGCCCCACTGTGTTCAAATACCCATTGTCTCTTTCCGGACAACCATCCATTCCTTAGTCAGTGACCGAATGACGTCCGTCGGGTTAGTGTTTAGCCACCACCATGCTTTGAGAACACAATTGACACTGGACCAGATACTGAGATCCAGTGGTGCACCTGCTTGAGCAGAACGCTACCAGCCACGATAGGGACACTCGGTCGGTGATCAATGATTAATGAGATCATCTTCACCAACGATGTCGTTGGCTGGCCATTGAATCCACTTTTTCTCTCTCTCAATGTCCTCCAACTCCATCAACTTCAACCTACCCCCCACTGTGACGGATATACGAAGTGAGCGCTGCGGGATAATCTACTTCCATTCGATTATTGACATAGGCTAATTATCGCAAGCGAAACCAGCCTCAGCGACCCCCCCAGCACGCCGCGGAGGGAAGCTGCGATTGACACCCCAGGGATTTTCTCCTCATGAAAATCATTGGATCGAACTGCAACACCGCGACTCCCACTCCCGTTGGGTTCGATTTATTTTTCCAGAATGGGCAGCTTGGTTCGTTTCTGGGATGCGACAAAGATGGTCGATTGATCCATCGTGGCACGATTTTTATCGGAGTAGCAGGCGCGCATGCTAACGGGCGACATCATGGAGCAAGCTAAATATTTCCCTTAACGCATTGCCGTGGCAATGGATTGCAAGCCAACGCATTGGCTGTGCGACCGAAATTCGGAAGCAGTATGGCAAGAGCGAGGTCCTCGCCAGCCAAATGAAAGAAGGCCCTTGATCCTATAACAGAGTCTAGAACCTCCTTGTACTGCCAGTACTGCAGCGTTTGCCCCCTATCTTTAATTTTGGGATCTTTGCTCGCGAGAAAAAAAGATTTTCATATTCACATAAACAGTAGCCGCAGGCCAACGGAAGCACTGTCATCCTGAAACCTGCATCAACTAGAGCGCCTGCGCCATATCAATGATATCATAGATGGCCTTTTTTCATACGTTGGACTGAATTGGTTTACAGTTCAAATGTCCATGGAGTGTGCATGGCAAACTATTGGTAAAATAGCAAATAGTATACATCCCTTGAAGGCGTTTTTGGTGCCGCGCAAACTCCGAGAAACATAAAACAGTGGGTGGTTCGAA
Organism: Leccinum incarnatum; assembly: GCA_038091095.1. Lineage (NCBI taxonomy): Eukaryota > Fungi > Basidiomycota > Agaricomycetes > Boletales > Boletaceae > Leccinum > Leccinum incarnatum. The sequence continues at coordinate 27,689 of JBBPNG010000042.1, forward strand.
GATGTAATAAACTACCCTCTTGAACAACGATGAGATCCACCCCTGCCCCTTGTTGTTCGCTTCCTTTCTCTTTCTTAATCCTGTGCCCTTGCACTCCGTTGTCGGATCATACTCCCGTTCTGCCTTCCTCGTCTGCTGGGAGTGATTTTATGATGAGTCGGACATCGGTATTGCAAGGCCCGCGGGTCGTCGATCACTGCGAACAAACGTTGCTCAAGAAACGTTCTTCATTACCGAGCGGCACACATCACGCACAATCAGGGGTGTGTAATGTCTTTCTTCTTCAGCACGACAGCTTCCTGATCTTCGCCCTCCACACCGCCGTCATCGTCCCCAAAGCTCAATAATTTGATGTTCCTATTTCGAAACGAGTTGTTCCGTCGATCACTTGCGCTAAAAATAGGGATGTTCGCACTGACTTCTCTCCATCGCTCGGCATCTTCCCATTCAAGCTGCGTGGCATACATGGGAATGGGTTATCCACGATGGAAACGGATTCGATCTTCGGTGGGCTAGATGGTGTCGGCTTCAGCCACGCCAAAATGCCGACAAGAAGAGCAAACGGGTGATAAAGAGGGATACATACTGTAACGAATCTTTCATGCTCGCGGAGTTCTGACTCTATGCTTGTTTGTTCAGATGTTTCAAGTTACAGCAATCAACAACGAACACGCACCCATTTTCCCGATCTCCAACACATCTTCATGGAATTACATCAATGGTTGAACTCATAAACAAGGAAGTCATGAGATTAGTACAGCGTATGCTTGCCCTGTAGTTCATCCTGCCACGAGAACTCACAAAAGGGGAGTGAACGTTACCAGAGAAAAAAGCAACGCACCGGCCGTGATGAGGAGCTGCGAGTCACTAGAATTCTTCGGCCCACTGTTCGCCATCGCTATGAGCCCGCGATGCGGAAACCACAGTCAGGGATGGATCTCATCTTCAAACGCAGATTGAAGCTTGAAGTTCAGCATCCGGCCACATACCACCATAAAACGATTCTCCACTAGCACCTGTACCCGTCTTATCACCCGTCTGCACGAGGAAACCGGGGATGACTCTGAGTGGAACGCAAACGGCAGCGCGAGCTGTCAATTGGTACAAGGTGCGGGATATGAGAGCAAATATGTCTTACATAGAGCCCCTTACAATAACTCGATGTCGATCTCACCAAAGGTGGTGTTGAGAATAACACGTCCATGAGTCACTAAGCAATTTCAAGTCACTGATTGCCAGTCAGTGTTGCTTATCGGAAGCCGCATCTGTGTATGGCGGGGGAATGAACCCACCACGGCTAGTTTCGTAGTGGTACCGGCGGGCATGGCAACGAAGAAGCGCAGGCGCGAAAGGAGCTCGAAAGCCCGGCTGGCCCGTGCCAGTGGGATCGTCATCGTGACGATTGCTTTTGCTGATAAGAAGCATTCTTCTCATCCCTACCCGCCTTCTCCCATTTATACGACACCAACCGCTTGGAGTGTTCTACTCCCTCTGAGTGTTATAGTCAGAAGTTACATACCTAGTAGTACATGGCTCCGTCGTAAGGGCGACGGTCAGGGTAGCGGTAGCCTCCTGACGAGAGCTTTCGCAGCTCGAAACTACACGCCCATCTCGCCACCTTGTTCGTCCAATACGCGCATCCCGAGAATGCGTCATAAGTTGCTGTTCTCGCGGCTCAATCGGAATTTGGAAGTTAAGCGACGTTGGTGTAGGATTGCCAATTGGCTTCACATATGAAGGAACGTCAGACGTAAAGGGAAAACGTTGAGCCGACGGCTCAGCGTCCAAATCCCTGAAGGCAGTAACAGCTACCGAGGCTGCTCAGCGTGATGCCGAACTGTGTGCACAGATTGTTGTATTTCTGCCGGCCGATGAGGCTGAGTCAATATCATAACCTAGATGTCAAGAGACTACTTAGTAGTGTGGTTCGATTTCTACGATGGGTGCAATTTCTGGATCTAAAACAGAGCACATCCACTGAGAGCGGCGTACGTGTGTTGCTGTACTCCAGCCCCGGCTCCAACAGCCATATCCGAATTTCCGAAAACTGTTGCTGCAACGCTCCAACCCCATCATATCCTTGTTTTTGTCCGTAGTAGATTGGAACATGTCCGCTTGCACTTCCAGCCTTTCCAGGTCCTCCTCCATGCACAGGTCCTGGTCCCGGCAGAGTGGTACTCATACGACCCCTGATGTTGCGATGCGGGAGAGGCAGATGGAAGGTTGGATGGTTGAACGGAACCATGGAGCTGAAATGTCCCTTAGCTTTGTGAAGTGGTTTGGGTTGGCGAGAGAAACTGGCCACGAGATCGAGCCATTTGGTCTGCTTGCGATAAGACGTCTGTCACCCCAGGAACCTAGACGAAATACACAGCTCCCGCAGGGTCTTTGCCTCCTTTGGCGTAGTATTGTGCCCATGCTTGGACGTTTGGATCCGCGTAAGTAGTCGGAGGATTACACGTATGGTGGACCGGGTTTTTCCGAGTCCGGTGTCTGGCCGACTGTGTAACCTCGGTTGCAGGTATGGTTTCGGCTGATGAACCTGGGGTTGCAGTTAGACTTGAGGTTGCGACTGCGGCTGAGGTTGTGCCTGGGATTGGCTGAGTTTGTGAACGTGGATAAGCTTGTTGCTCGGGATAAGAAGATCATGCAGGTTGTGGGACAAATCCATCATATGATCGAGGACCTCCAGCTATGTATCCTTGTCCAGCAACATACCCGGGTTCAACTTGTGGGTGTGGGAACAAACTCTTGGGGTAGCCAGGTCGAGCAGCGTAACCATAAGGTGATTGTTGCTGAGGAGGCTATATATCCAGGTGTGCAAGCAGTATAACTATATGTGATCAGAACAGACTCGAATCCGTGCATACTGAACAACTCTAAGAATCCGTGAAGGACAGGAAACATCTAGCACTAGAACTTGTCAATACTTTCCAAGCGAAAAGAGAATCTCGTAATTTACCAGGGCATTAACAAGCCGTTCTATCACATAAACATGGGCAGGGTTGCAGTTAAGATCAACGGCAGCACCTAGAATTGGAAGGCAAGGCTAAAAGAAAGTGCATAGATAGGTGAGAGAATGAGGGAAAAACGTTCTACTTGGTTCGAAACACGTTCCGTTTGCCATTGCGTGCGCCGCCTTAATCGGGCGCAAGCGTGATGCTCTGCGTGTATGGCATAAAGTTCGCAAGGAAAACGCACGAATCAAAGAAGAACCTACAAACTTCGCAAGATCTCCGCCAAAGATATTTTGGGCAATCGTTTGAGATTGGCTAGTAGATGGGCCAAGGTGGGTGAATCAGAGGAGGCCACACCGTGGAAAAATGGTTGCAGTGGAGAATTCATATCCAGCTCAGCACGCAGCGCTCAGCCCGGAGCCGCATTATTACTAGCTAGCGAACCTCGACTGAGCATGAATGCAGCTGCTAAGCATCCCAAAATGCCTCCACTGGTGTGCATATTATATTCGGGAGGATGAAAAAATCAATTGAGGTGAACCTCATGAGCTGCGTTTGCTTTCGAGGACAAGTTTTCCCGATCAAATGGACATGGTTCATACCTAAGCCACAACATACAACGTCACAAATATGTTATCATTCATAACGCCAATGACATTGTTTCCGGTGATATGTCGGGGAGACCACAGAGGGTACAGAGAAAGCCCAGGGATAATAAGGATGCATAGATCATGCCAAGAGCCGTAGTCTAGAGCGTTCCTCTGGGTGCTCTATGCGACCGTGAAAACCAAAGTCTGATATAACCTGGAATGTGTGAGAATCAGCCTATCGCTCGCTGGTAGCTGTATAGGAAAGGGATTTTATCCATCATGTCCAGGGGATCGCAGAACATGGTCTCGCAAGGTGCATCTCCTAGAGAAGGTCTCTCCACAGTCACGACCCGGGCATGCCCATCTCACGGGGATATGCTGTTCTTCAACATGTCTTTCCAGGCTTGACTTCTTCATTGCCGCCTTGTGGCATCCTTCCCAACGGCATTGATATGATTCCCACTCAGACTCGATAGAATGTGTAGTGTGAAGATGGGTCTTGAGGTCTTTGCCCTTCAGTGGCTCGTTGCACTTCCCGTGCTCTGTCCACTGACAGATGACCGGGCATTCGTCAAAAAGAATCTGGTTAAAGTCGAGAATGGCCTTGAAAGTTGTCAAGCCGAGCCAGGCTGAAGAAGAGGAAAAGAAAACACACTTCGAAGGGCCAATCTTGATTGTATAGGTCGTTGGAGAGTATTCCAAGATCTACTCGCTGAACTTGGTCCTCGCGAACAAAAAATTCGTTATATTCTGTCAGGCGCTTAGAGGCACGGTGGGTTGAACCGAGCCGATACTAAGAGAAAAGAAAAGTAACAATACCTCATTAAGCCAATCTTGATCACTGAAACCCGAGTTATTCATGGTGAATGGTACGAGGTACTTTCTCTTCGGACTGAACGAGGTGTGCTGGGAACATGTCGAACTCGATCGAATGTTTTATAAGGTGAAGACATGCGTGGCCTATACGAGCTTACATGTTCGAGGAAGATCCCTGCCAATAGGAAAGACGCGACGCAGGGGGAATCAGGCTCACATTAATTCGTTGGGGTCGTGGCAGCAGTACGAATGTCGTAGGTCGGAGTGCTTAGATTGCACATCCGCAGCTGAGCTTCTAGCCATTGAATATCTTGTACGGGCTACGTTTTCTTGAACAAGGAACATGGATTTAATTGATTGAGAAATGGAGGGTGGTGTCAGCGGAAGTGTGGGTCGGGCCCTGGCTATTGCCAAATTGATGCTCTCTTGCTGGTACTTCGGCAAACCTTGTCTCTTGCGAGCAAAGCTAAAATTTACCACCATCGTCGCAACCTTTGCGACGTCCGAAACCACCGGGCGAGCTACTCTGCAGGCTTTCAAACTGCTTCATTGGACGGCATGGCAATGCAAGCCACACAACAAAGGGCACACAAGTCGAAGGCTCATGGCAATGTTGAACGCTAAATTCATCTAATTCAAAATATTAGATGAGCGTTTGCACCGGGCGCTACCTGTCAGTAGTTCAGATGGTCCTTCTATTCCCCATATCCCATCCACATGTTGCTCGGTTTTGACCCCAAGATTCCAGACGACTCACACCTGGGGACTGCGAATTTCAAGTCAAAACCGAGCAGTGATCTAGACTGGACAATGTGTTTATCAATAGGTTGATTCCAGGCATGTAAACCGGACTCGCTCTACCTAATAGACATGTTACAGACGTCCCAGTGTCGCCATCGTCTAGCCGAGTCTTCGACGATTATCGCGTGTTGGCGTGCTAAAATCAATATTCCCATCAATACACGAAAAGTCACGCCTAGGAAGAGCTGAGGCAGCCGCAGGCTACTTGGGTGGCTACTTGGGTGCGAGTTATCTCGGTCACCGCATATTCGAGTATTGACTTCTGTCACCAGGTGCTATATACTTCCTTATAGTGCATCGTAAGTTATCGTCTACGGTAGTTGATGTGCGAGGAAAGTAGGGTAAGACCTTTCTTATCGAAGACCCTAGGTGTGGCAGACTGCCTCAGTCTGTAAGAGGGATTAGTGACCGGTGCATCTAGCTTAAATCGGTAAAAGCGACGGGAATGCACTCACGACGTTTCCATCGATGCAATTGAACCGTTCCCATTCGAATTGATGGAATTTTTGTTGAACGCGCGCCTGTTCACCTCATCTTGACCACGAAGAACGGTTAGGAACTTGAACGGTCGGTGATCCTTTTCTTTTGTGTAACATGCCCCGAATCGTTTATCGAGGTTTGCGAGCGTCTCGACATGACCGCCGTAAGATTTGTTGGTCGTGGGCCAACGTCTCTGAAGGAGATGCCACCAAATTCGGTGTTTCACGGAGCCAGGGAAGACTTTCAAGTTTCTGGTCGGAAATTCGGATAGACCGAGTCTGTGGTGTGGAACCTGAACTCCACTTTCAAACTCCCCGTTCTCGATTCTTTTTTTTTTCTTGGAACGGTCGATGGCCTTGAAGTATTTCTTAATTCGCTACCCTATCCCCTTGGACTTCAAAATGGTTCCAATGGTGCGCCAAGTTGAAGATGCCCTCAACGTTGTCGCCCGCCTTCAGACAATTCACCTCATCCGAACCGCTCATTCATCAAAGGAGACCAGTATCATTGGACACGTGGGGATGATCCCCAAGGGCCGGGAGGGGTCAGTGCGCTGAGGGGTCATCGACGAACTGGTCAATGTGGCCGTGAGTACTTACCGGTATAAAAGAGTTGTGCCGTTCTTCCTGCTTACCACCGCGTTCGTAGTCATGCGGGAACGAACTTTTTTTCGTGACAATCAAGTGTAGTGGCCCGTGGGTGTTCGGACAACTGCTACGCTTTGCGAAGTCTGCCCGCTCGCAACGTGTCGTGCTGTACTGTTCTCGAAGACCCCATTGTCTCTTCCGGACAACCATGCATGCCTTAGTCAGTCGTGAGGTTAGTTTCTAGTCAGCGTCATGCCTTGAGAGCACAATTGACAGTGGACCAGGTACCGAGGTTCGGTGGCTCGCCTGCTTGGGCAGAACGCTACCACCTACGATAGGCACACTCAGTCGGCGGCCAATGAACGCCATGATCTTCATCAACGATGTCGTTGGCTGGCCATTTGTGTCCACTTTTTTTCTCTAAATGTCCTCCAACTCCATGAAATTTAGCCCAACCCCGCTACTGTGACGGATATACGAAGAGCATACTACAGGACAATCGACTTCTATTGGACCGTTGATGTAGCCCAGTTATCACAAGCGAAACCGGCCTCAGAGATCTTCTCCAGCACGCCGCGGAGTGAAGCTATGATTGACACCCCAGAGGGATTTTCTGCTCATGGAAATCATTGGATCGAACTGCAACACGCAACACCCACTTCCGTGGGTTCGATCTGTTTCTCCAGAGTGGGCGGCTTGATTCGTTTCTAGGCTGCTAAAGTAATACCATCGTGGCACGATTCTTATCGGAGCAGCAGGCACGCATACCAAGGAGCAACATCATGGAGCAAGCCAATTATTGCCTTTATCGCGTTGACGTGGCATTCGGCGATTACAAATCAACGCATTGGCTGTGCGACCGAAGTTCCGAAGCAGCATAGCAAGAGCGAGGCAGTCGCCTGTAAAGCAAGATGAAATGAACGAAGGCCCTTGATTCTATGAACCAGTCTAGGACCCACTTCCTGTACTGCAAGTACTGCAGCGCTTTTTACAAATTTTTGTTTTCGCTCACGCTTACACAGTGCTTCTTTCGCGATTCGGATCGTCCGTAAGTAATGGTTTAGGGGCAGCGTTTCACCCACACTTTCTCCCGTCGAACAATGGATACGGTCGAAGGTTCGTTGTTTTTCAGTGCGATAGCCGTAATTGACGAGCGTGCGCAGGCGTATTCGGAAACTATGTCTAACACGCTCGCTCATCCAGCGTCGTTTGCACGATATTCAGTGCTTTCTGATCCCTATGAAGGAGCGTGTTCCACCACGGACGTTTATCCAGTCCTTTCCGCTCACCATGACTATAGCGTTAATTTCACGATTGGATTCGACTGAATCGGAAAATGTCGGGCGACTGTCCGAGCGTCGACAAATGACCGCCCCATACTCGCGTTCGACCGAGAGGACACGACAGTGCCTTATGCCATCGCCTTGCCATCTTCTGCCCTTGCCCTCGTTCGTGACGCACCCTCGTTTGCCCTCGCTGCCCTCGCCACCTCACCACTTGCCCTCGCCGTTGCCGTTGCCCACTCCCACTTGTTTGTGATGCACGTGGACGCCGTCGCCCTCGTGCTGTTGCCATCATTCGCGAGGTGCCCGGATACCTTATGAGGGTGGCGCGTGGCGACTGCCATGCGCTCTCGTTCCGCCGAGAGTGCACGATGGTCGCTGCCCGTCATTGCTTTGCTCTTTCCTTACACTCCTCCGTCGTGTGCCCTCATTGTCAAACAGAGGATAGCGGCCGCACAGACATGCCCGCACACCCACGCACTCATGCCTGCCCACGCCCGCCTTCTCTGCCAGTGACCCTCATCCCCAATCAGGTCCGGTGCCGCGGGTGTGGGTGCGGGTGCGGGTGCGGGTATCGCTGCGATTATGACACGCGTGGGTAACCCACCTGTGTGCTTGGCTCTGTACACAAGTTCTTCTGGCTGAACAAAGCATCGTGCCGCTCTCGAGTCTCGGTTAACTAACTCTTGGCACTCATAGCAAAACCGAAAGCGGTCCTTCCATCCAGTGGTTCTGGGCCACGATCATCGTAATCGTAGCGAGCTTTGCGCGCAGTCGGCCGTATGTTATTTATTTATTTATTCTGGGATCTTTAACGTCAGTAGCCGCAGGCCAACGGAAGCGCTGCCATCCTGAAACCGGCATCGTCTGCTGGAGCGCCTGTGCCGTATCATCTAGATGGCCTTTTTTCATGCATTGGACTGAGGGATTATGAATTGGTTTACAGTTCAAACGTCCATGGAGTATCCATGGCAAACTATTGGTAAAATAACAAATATTCCCCGGAGGCGTGTTCGGTGTCGCGCAAGCTTCCGAGATCAACACAGTGGGTGGTTCGAAGAAAAAAAACAAACTACTACCGTCTTGAACAATCATTGTCCACCTCCATGCCCTCGTCTTCCCCTTTCCGTCTCTTGCCCTTTTGGTTCAGCCCCCGACCCTTAGAATACTTTGCAAGTTCCTCCGCCAGGTACAAATTCTGCGTTTTAGCCTTCTTCGTCTCCGTACTTGGAACGACGTGCATCGCTGCGGACGGTAGTCAGGTGGGTCAGCGTACCCTTAATGTGCACTTTGCTAATGCCTCCGAGTGTAAGTGTTTCCTTAGAAATTGGAAGTTAAGCGGCGTTATGTAGGGTTGGTTTCATGAAATCGGAGCACATTTTTTTGGCACTGACATTGCTGTGCGCACTAATAAGCCTCCGAGCGGCACACATCACGCACAATCAGGGGTGTGCAATGTCTTTCTTCTTTAGCAAGAAGGCTTTCTGATCCTCGCCCTCCACATCACGATTCACCGTCGTCGTCATCCCCAATAATTTGATATTATTGTTTCAAAACAAGTTGTCCCGTCGATCACTTGCGCTAACAATAGGGATGTTTGCACTGACTTCTTGGCACCTCTCCGTCGCTCGTCATCTTGCCGTTCGTGCTGCGTGGCTCCACGGCTCTGATGCGTGGTACTATATCTGAGAACGGGTTGTCCACAATGGAAACGGATTTAATCTTGGTGGGCTAGATGGTTTCGGCTTCAGCCGTGCCAAACTGCCAACAAAAAAAAAATCAAACAAGTGGTAAAGAGGGATACATTTGTCTTTCGATATTCTGGTCGAGTTCTGATATGCCTGTTTGTTCGGATGCTTCCAGCAAAGTGAGTTCTTCGTCCCACTGTTCGCCATCGCTACGAGTCCGCGATGCGCAAACCGCAACCATGGGTGGATCTCATGATATCTTCAAACGCAGATTGAAATTCAACAACCGGCCACGTACCACCATAAAACGATTCTCCACCAGCACCTGCACCCGTCTTGTCCCCTGTCTGCACGAAGAAAGCTGGGACGACTCTGAGTGGAACGCGAACGGCAGAGGTACAAGGTGCGGGCGAAACCTGACTAGGACTTCTCAGCTGTGAAAATGATACCGTCGTAACATCCTGCTGGTTGAGGCGAGGTGAACTGCGGGTCGGGGTGCGAACACGCTGCTACAGAACCTTCGAGCGCGATGACTATAAAGTCCCGGCATGCTTCGGGCGTTTCTTTGGAATACAGTGTATATCGATATGAGGGCAAATATGTCTTACATAGAGCCTCTTACCATGACTCGATGCCGATTTCACCAACGGTGGTGTTGATAATAATACGTCCATGAGTTGTTGTAGCCATTTCAAGTCACAAATTACCAGTCAGTGTCGGTGCTTATCGAAAGCCGGCCCCATACTGGACCCACAGTGCCACACACTGCGGCTAGTTCCGCGGTGGTATCGCATGGTAACGAAGAAGCGCAGGCACGAAAGGAGCTCGAAAGCCAGGCTGGCCCGTCGTGGGATGGTCCCTCGAGACGATTGCTTTTGCTGATAAGAAGCCTCCTTCCACCCCCACCCGCCTTCTCCCATTTATACGAAACCAACCGCTCGGAGCGGTTCTACTCCCTTTGAGTGTTACAGTCGGAAGTTTCCTACACGGCTCCGTCGGAAGCCTGGGGACTTCGGGGTACCGCCGGTACATAGCCCCCTGACGAGACCTTTCTCAGGCTCGAAACCGCGCGCCCATCCCGCCCCCTTGTTTCAACTTGTCCAATACGCGCACCCGGGCCGTCCCGAGAGCGTGATTCTACGACAATCCATTTTCAAAACCCGTACACTGTGACACACGGTGCAATTTCTAGTACCACTTTGTCACAGGGGACGTCTGGAATGAGCAATATCTACTTCATCTAAGACAGAGCACATCCACTGAAAGCGTACGTGTCTCGCTGTACTCCAGCACCAGCGCCAACAGCCACCTCCAAAAACCGTTGCTGCATTGATGATGGAACATGTCCGCTTGTACTTCCGGGCCTCCTCCATGCGCAGGTCCCAGTCCCGGTGGAGACTGCGCACCGGGTTGAGTAGACGGGTAACTGTATGCCTCTGCCCCGGTCTGCGTGGGAGGGAGCTGCTGGCCACCATGAGAACCACTCTGGTGCTCATACGACCCCTGATGTTGCGATGTGGGAGAGGCAGCTGGGAGTTAGGATGGTGTAGAGAACCATGGGGCTGAAAAGTCCCTTGGGAACCGGGGGTTGTGAGTGATAAGCCATCCGCTGGACCGTCTGTCACCACAGCAACCGAGAACGCTGATAACATAGTTTATCGGGAATATCCCGGTTCTTCCTTTCAGCTGGCCGCGGTACTCATCTTTGTAGCCACGGTCTACGACCTTGATGATGTCACCCTTTTCGAACGCGAGTTCTCCAAATTCAGTTGGTTATAAAAAAAAGCCTGATGGACAGGAAACATCTAGCACCAGATGGTGTCAATACTTTTAAAGCGAAAAGAGGACCTCGCAATTTACCAGGGCATATTATATTATAAGTGTTGTTCAAAAAGATCTATCTGCTGGTCAAATGAAAAGTTATCAGACCAGGTGCTGCAACGGTAACCCTTGTAAAAAACCAATATTCCATTAAATAATAAGTACGTTGAAGACTCACCAAGTATTTTTAGCAAACACTGAAGGAAGGCGATCGAAGACATCTTAAGGGTACACTTCGCATTGTTTAGAACCTTCGATCATATTACGCTCCCGAAGATGCTGTACAAACTATGGAGGTTGGCCACGACGTGCACGATCTTTGACCCACGTCGCCACGATCTGTCGCCGACTTCTGTTCCAGCTGATTGAAAATAGCCATATTGCGGCGTGATCTGTCCAATCGCAAGAACATTGAGGCAGGCTTGCAGTTGAGATCAACGATATCACCTGGAATTGGAAGGCAAAGCTAACAAAGTGCACGGATGATAGGTGAGAGAATGAGGGAAAAACGTTCCGTTTGCCATTGCCTGAACGTTCAACGTTTTCAACCCTTGGCTTGCCAACGGCCAACGCCACGAGGCGTGGAGCGCCGCCTTATTCGGACGTAAGCGTGACACTCTTGTACGTATGGCATAAAGTCCGCATGGAAAACGCACGAATCAAAGATGAACCTATAAATTTGGTATGATCTCCGCCAAAGATGTTGTTTGACACTGGATGGTAGATGCCAAGGGCGGGTTGATCAGAGGATGCCACACCGTGGAAAAAATGGTCCCAGTTCGGAGCCGCATCATCATTAGCTAGCGAACCCCGCACTAGGCATGACTCGACTCAGAATGCAGCCAGCAGCACCAAATGCCTCCACGGGCGCGCATCTTATATTCGGGAGGTGCAAAAAATGAACTGAAGTGAATCTTATGAGTCGCGTTTGCTTTCGAGAACAAGTTTTCAGATCAAATGGATATGGTTCATACCTAAGCCACAACGTACAACGTCACAAATACGTTATCATTCAGAGCGCGAATGACATTACTTCCGGTGGTATGTCGGGAGACCGTAGAGAGTATAAAGGAAGCCAACGGAAAAGGGAAGCATAAATCATAGCAAGAGCCGTAGTCTAGAGCATTCCTTTGGGTGCTCGCTGCGGCCGTGAAAACCAAAAGTTTAATAACCTGGAATGTGTGAGGATTAGCCTATCGCTCGCTGGTAGCTGTATAGGAAAGGAAATTTATCCATCATGTCCAGGGGATCGCAGAACATGATCTCGCAAGGTGCACCTCCTAGAGAAGGTCTCGCCACAGTCACGACCCGGGCATGCCCATCTCACGGGGATATGCTGTTCTTCGACATGTCTTTCCAGGCTTGACTTCTTCATTGCCGCCTTGTGGCATCCTTCCCAACGGCATGGATATGATTCCCACTCTGATGCAATAGAATGTGTAGTGTGAAGATGGGTCTTGAGGTCTTTGCCCTTCAGTGGTTCGTTGCACTTTCCGTGCTCTATCCACTGACAGATGACCAGGCATTCGTCAATAAGAATCTGGTTAAAGTCGAGAATGGCCTTGAAAGTTGTCAAGCCGAGCCAGACTCAAGAAGAGGAAAACAAACAAACTTCGAGGGGCCAATCTGGATTATTTAGGTTCGGGTCGTTGGAGTGTATCCCATGATCTACCCGCTGAACTTGGTCCTCATCGACAAAATTTTCGTTATATTCAATCGTGCGCTTAGAGTCACGGTGGGATGGGTCAAGCCGATACCAAGAGAAAAGTAAAGTACCATACCTCATTAAACCACTCTTGATCACGGTCATCCAGGTTGTTCATAGTGGATGGTACAAGGGGCTTTCTCTTCGGGCTACTGAACGAGGTGTGCTGGGAACATGTCGAACTCGATCGAATGGTTTATAAGGTGAAAACAGGCGTGGCCCATATGAGCTTACATGTTCGAGGAACAACCCTGCTAACGGGAAAGGCGTGACGCTCGGGGATCCGGGTTCATGTTAATTTGTTGGAGTCGTGGCAGCAGTACGAATGTCGTATGTCAGTGTGCCTAGGTTGCACATCCGCAGCTGAGCTTTTGGCAAAGGCATCATCGGTAAGGATCTTACGTGGGCTAGGTTTTCTTCCGATGCGTTGTACGAGGGACAAGGATTTAATGGATTGAGAAATGGAGGGTGGTGTCAGCGGAAGTGTGGGTCGGGTGGCTATTGCCATATTGATGCCTGAATCTTGCTGGAACTTTGGCAAACCTTGTCTTTTTGCGAACAAAGCTAAAGTCTACCATCATCGTTGAAATCTTTGCGACGTCCGAAATCACCGGCCGAGCTACTAGGCGTCTCTTGTGGATACGCTGCAGGCTTCCATTGGACAACGCACATCACCCAAAAAAGGCCACGCAAGTCGAAGACTCATGGAAAAACTGAACGCCAAATTCATCTAATTCCCAAAAAAAAAAAAAAAAGATTAGATGAGTCACACCGGGTTCTACCTGCCATCAGTAGCTCAGATGGTCCTTCCACTCCCCATATCCAATCCACATGTTGCTCGGTTTCACCCAAAATTACAGATGACTCACAATCAAGGACTGCGAAGTTCAAGTCAATACCGAGCGGTGATCTAGACTGGACAATGTGGTTATCAATGGGTCGGTTCCAGGCATGCAAACCGGGCTCGCTCCACCTAATAGACATATCATAGGCGTTGCAATGTCGACACATTGGCGTTACGACTGGCATCGTCTAACCAAGTCTACGACGATTATCGAGTGTTGGCGTGCTGAAATAGATGTTCGCGAAAAAAAGATTCACGAAAAGTCACCTCTCGGAAGAGCTGGGGCGGCCGCGGGTTACTTGGGTGCGAGTTATCTCGGTCACCACATATTCGTGTATTGACTTCTGTCGCCAGGTGCCATATAGTTCCTTATAGCCTGAGTGCCTCGTAAGTTCTCGTCTACGGTATTTGATGTGCGAGGAAAGTAGGTTTGGGGAAACCTTTCTTATCGAAAACTCTAGGCGTGGCAGACTGGCTTAATCTGTAAGAGCGATGATCAGCGGCTAGTGCATCTAGCTTAAATCGGTCAAAGGAACAACTTGGAGAACGCACTCACAACGGTTCCATCGATGCAATTGAACCGTTCTCATTCGAATCGATGGTCATTTTGCTGAACGTGCATCTTCACCTCGCCTTGTGACCGCGAAGACAGTTGGGAGCTTCAACGGTGGGTGATCGTCTTCTTTTGTGTAACATGCCCCGAACCGTTTATCGAGTTTTGCGAGCGTGTCGACATGACCGCCGTAAGATCTGTTGATTATACGGGTCAACGTCTCTGAACAAGAGGAGGATGCCACCGGGTTCCGGTGGTGTTTCGTGGTGCCAGGGAAGACCTTCAAGTTTCTAGTTGGAATTTCGGATTTTAGCGCCTGCCTGGCCGAGACCAAGTCTGTGGTGTGGTGTGCTGAACTCCACTTTCAAACTCCTCGTTCTCTATTTTTTTTCTTGGAGGTCGACGACCTTGAAGCATTTTTCAATTCGCTGCCCTACCTGCCCTCGTATTCGCTTGGAAAACATTTAAAAAACGGTGTCAAGGTGGCCGTACCAAGTTGAATATGCCCTCAATGTTGTCGTCCGCCTTCAGACAATTCACCTCCCTCTTCTGAACCGCTCATAGTGCTCATCGAAGGAAACCAGCGGTGATCCCACTACAAGTGCCCCTCGTTTTCTGCCACGGTCAGAGATAAATCTGGGTCGTTGGATTGATATCATTTTGGGGTCGTGCAGCGTGACGAGGGTCGGGAGGGGTCAGTGCGCTGAGGGGTCATCGACGAACTGGTCAGTGTGGCCGTGAGTACCGGTATCCAAGAGTTGTGCCGCTCTTGCTTACCACCGCGTTCAACGTAGCACTACGAGAGCGATTTTTTTTTTACGACTATAAAGAGGGTGGGCGTAACCGGCGTTCTGACGACAGTTACGCTCTGCTAAATCTACCCAGTCGCAACGTGTCGCGCCTCACTGTGTTCGAATATCCATTGTCTCTTTCCGGACAACCATTCATTCCTTAGTCAGTGACCGAATGACGTCTGTCGGGTTAGTGTTTAGCCACCACCATGCCTTGAGAGCACAATTAACACTAAACCAGATACCGAGATCCGGTGGTGCACCTGCTTTAGCAGAACACTACCGATTACGATAGGGACAGGTGATCAATTATTAATGAACGCTGTGATCTTCACCAACGATATCGTTGGCTGGCCATCTAGTCCACTTTTTTTTCTCGATGTCTTCTTACTCCACGAACTTCAACCCAACCCCGCCGCCGTGACGGAAATAGCGAACGCTGCAGGATAAGCAATCTCCATTCGATTGTTGACATAGGCTACTTATCGCAAGCAAAATCGGCCTTAGCGATCCCCCCAGCATGCCGCGGAGGGAAGCTGTGATTGACACTACAGGGATGTTCTCCTCATGAAAATCACTGGATCAAACTGCAACACGCGAATATAAATCCCGCCGTCAGTTTGATTTATCTTCCAGAGCGGACAACTTGGTTCGTTTCCAGGATGCCATAAAAATGGTGTAACGATACCCATTACGATATAATTTTTATCTGAGGAGTAAGCTGTGCCAATGGGCGACAGCATGAAGCGAGCCAGATTATTTTCCTTATCGCGTCGGCGTGGCATTTGGCGATTGCAAACCAACGCATTAGCTGTGCGACCGAAGTTCGGAAGCAGCATGGCGAGAGCGAGGCCGTCGCCAGTGGTACAAAGTCAAATGAACGAAAGCCCTTGATCCCATGAAAGAATCACCTACTCTCCGCACTGCAAGTACTGCAGCGCTTGCCCCCTATTTTTTTAATTCTGATGTCTTTACTCCCGAAAAAAAGATCGTCACATTTACATAAATGTCAGTCACCATTGTTCGGAGGAAATAGCAGCGCCAGGCCAACAAAAGCGTTGCCATCCTAATACATCGTCTGCTGGAGCGCCTGCGCTGACAATGCCTTTTTTCATGAGTTGGACTCAATTACGAATTTGTTTACAGTTCATGAAAATTCTGTCGAGTGATTCTGTCGATGATGTCCCCGCCGGAAGCATTGTCGGCGTTTTCGGTACCGCACAAACTGCGGCAGAACACCTACAATGGGATCAGAAAAATGTAGCAAAAGCATGCATGGTTTGGACTAAACGTAAATGATAAGTCACTTGAGAATGATCACCTTAGTTCGTCTAACAGTAGAATGTTGGATAACTGATTCGAAGAGAAAACAAACTACCGTCTTGGACGACCATGAGATCCCCCCCTCCCCCTCGTTGCTCGTTTTCTTTCTCTTTCTTCCTCCCGTGCCCTCGCACTCCGTTGTCTTGGATCAATGACTTCGTAGTCCCGTTCTGCCTTCCTCGTCTCTTCCCCATCGTCCTTGGGGAAATGGAGAGCATGGTTCATGAACCCTCGATCATCGTCTACCTCCATGCCCTCGTCTTCCCTTTCAGGCTTCGTCTCTCCTTCATCATCTCCGCCGTTGTTCCCATCAAATTCGTCTTCTCCTTCAACTACGCCTCCAATAGATGACGAAGAGGCTTGCAGCATGCCCCTAAATTTATTCAAGGTCGCAAGCACGTCCCCTTCGTCCTTCCGTCCTTTGCCCTTCTTCTGCAGCCCCCGACCCTTCGAATACTTTGCAAGTTCCTCTGCCAAGTACGATTTCTGTGTTTTAGCCTTCTTCTTCTCTGCTTCGTCATCGCTGTCCTCGCCGCTTTCGCGTCGTCGAGTAAGCTTCCGTATCTCAGCCTCCATCTTTTCTATCTCGGAACGACGTGCATCGCTGAGGACGGTAGGGGTTAGCGTACTCCTAACATGTTTCCTTGAAAATTGTGTGTTACCTGGTCGATGTCTTTTCTTGCGCATGCTTTTCTCTGATCTTGGATATATCTACGTCTTTCGCCTCCTTGTCCTGTTGTACATTTTTTCCCTGTCAACCTCGCTACTGCATACGGACGATAAATCAGAACACACCTTTGGTGGCGCTGACGTTAGCACGCTGTCCGCACTAAGCCTCCTGGACTTTTTGGCTGAGAGTGGTTTTATGATATCGGGCATTGGTATTGGCAAGACCCGCGGGTCATCGATCACTGCGAATCAAATTGCTCAAGAAATGTCCTTCATTACCGAGCGGCACACACCACGCACAATCAGGGCGTGCAATGTCTTTCTTCTTTAGCACGAAGGTTTCCTGATCCTCGCCCTCCACATCACCGTCGTCGTCATCCCCAAAGCTCAGTAATTTGACGTTCCTGTTCCAGAACAAGTGGTTCCGTCGATCACTTTTTTTTTGCAAAAAAAAACAGGGATGTTCGCACTGACTTCTTGGCACCTCTCCGTCGCTCGGCATCTTCCCGTTCACGCTGCGCGGCTTCACGGGCACGTTGCTGTGCACGCTTTTCAGCGGCTGTGATGCGTGGTACTATATCTGGGAAGGGGTTGTCCACGACGGAAACGGATTTAATCTTGGGTGGGCTAGATGGTGTCGGCTTCAGCCGCGCCAAACTGGGGTAATTAGGGATACATACTATAATGGTCTTTCATTCTCGCTGAGTTCTGATATGTCTGTTTGTTCGGATGCTTCCAGCAAAGTAACACGCACACGCACCCATTTCCCCGATCTTTAACACATCTTGATGGGATTGTATCAATGATTGAACTCATGGGCAAGGAAATCATGGGGCGTACTGTACAGCGTATCACCTATGACCCTCCCGAACAGCGTGTGCTTTCCCTGTAATTCATCCGCTTGATCTGATCCACGAGAGTTCAGAAAACAAGGGGAGTATGCGTAACGCGGAGAAAAAAACAACAACGCACCAAGTGTAATGAAGAACTGCGAGTCGTTAGAGTTCTTCGTCCCATTGTTCGCCATCGCCACGAGCCCGCGATGCACATACCGCAGCCGGGGGTGGAACTCATCTTCAAACGGTTCTGTGGAGGGCGGCGGTGGCGGGTATCAAACACATGTAATACCAAGTTCAACATCCGGTCACGTACCACCATAAAACGACTCTCCACCAGCACCTGTACCCGTCTTGTCTCCTGTCTGCACGAGGAAATTGGGGACGACTCTAAGTGGAACGAAGGGCAGCGCGAGCTATCAATGGGCACGAGGTGCGGGCGGAACCTGGCGCCTCACCTGTGAAAAATGATACCGTCGTAATATCCTGCCGGTTGAGGCGAGGTGAGCTGCGGGTCGGGGTGCGAACGCGCTTTGCCATACCTTCGAGCGCAAGGGCTATAAAGTTCCGGCATGTTTTGGGTGTTTCCTTGAAGTGCAGCGCGATATGAGGGCAGATATGTCTTAGATACTAGAGCCTCTTACCTTTGACCATAGCTCGATGTCGATCTCACCAACGGTGGTGTTGAGAATAACGCGTCCATGAGTTGGTAGAGCCATTTCAAGTCACTAATAACTTGGCACTACAAGTACTGTCGGACTTGTCATTGCCAAATCTGTAAACCAGACATTTATGGTTAGGGTTTGTCCGACGACTAGTAACTTACGGTACATTTTCTAGTACATATACTACCACTTTGTGGGGCGTCTGCAATGAGCAATACTACGTCATCTAAGTCGGAGCACCTCCACTGACAGCGTACGCGTGTTGCTGTACTCCAGCGCCAGCGCCAACAACGATTTCCGAGAACTGTTGCTGCAACGCTCCAACCCCATCATATCCTGGTCCTTGTCCGTAACTTGGAACATGTCCGCTTGCTCCAGGTCCTCCTCCATACGCAGGTTCCGGTTCCGGCGGAGACTGCGCACCGGGTCCAGGTTGAGGAGAGGGGTAACTGTACGGTGCCCCGGTCTGCGTGGGAGGGAGCTGCGCGCCACCAGGAGAATCACTCCGGTACTCATACGACCCCTGAGGTTGGGATGTGGGAGAAACAGATGGAAGGTAGGATGGTTGAACAGAACCATTTGGCTGAAACGTCCCTTGAGGCTGTGAAGCGGCCTGGGTTGGCGAGAGCGACTGGCCACGGGGTCGAGCAATTTGGCCTGCTTGCGACAAGACGTCCGCTGGACCGTCTGTCACCCCAGGAACCGAGAGGAAATACACAATTCCCGCGGGGTCTTTGCCTCCTTGGGCGTAATATTGCGCCCATGCTTGAACGTTTGGATCCGTGTAAGTAGTCTGAGGATCATACACGTATGGTGGACCGGATTGTTCCGGTCCAGGTTGATCTTGTGTCTGAGGCAGGGCCGACTGTGCAACCTCGGTTGCAGGACTATGGTATGGTTGCTGTTGCTGAACCTGGGGTTGCTGCTGATGAACCTGGGGTTGCAGTTGAAGTTGAGGTTGCAGTTGGACTTGAGGTTGCAGTTGGAGCTGAGGCTGAGGTTGCGGCTGCGGCTGAGGCTGAGGCTGCTGCAGAGGCTGAGTTTGTGGACGTGGATATGTTTGTTGCTGGGGATAAGGAGATCGTGCAGGCTGCGGGACAGATTCACCGTATGGTTGAGGACCTCCGGCTGCGTATCCCTGTCCAGCAACATACCCGGGTTCACCTTGTGGGTGTGAGAACGAACCCTCGGGATAGCCAGGTTGAGCAGCGTAACCATATGGTGACTGTTGCTGAGGAGGCTGTTGGTCGTATCCAGGTGTGGCAGCAGGATAACTATATGGGCCCTGAGGACCGTACTCCTGGCGGGCATAGGGAGGTTGCCCGTGGCTATAGTTTGGATGTGGGCCAGCCTCGTACACTGTCTGGATATAGGTCGCCGGTCATAACAATAAAACTGATGCACGTACTTCCAGTATGTCTTGCAAGACTATCTTCCATAATCCGATCGAAGATGACTCGCGCCTTGACAAAACTTTCGTTCATCGACACAAGATCGGCTAAAGCAGACTGTCGATACATCAAGATATGAGTGAAGAACACGGGTCGCACCTCGTTTCTGGCTGTATTTGTCGATAAGTTTGACGATTTTCGGCCGAAGAGACATGCAAATACGATATAGTTCCTGCCAAGGCAATTCAGGGTTACGGTGGACGGGCAAATTTGCGATTCTCGAACCTGAATCTCTTCATTATCTGCAAGGTTTTCGCCGGAAGCGTCTACAGTTCGAAGCATTGTCAACAATCTGTCAACATTTGCAGCTTGTGCAAACACAGCTGCTTCTTGTTCCACTTCTTTGGCAAGTTCAGCAGCAGTAGGCTCTGGTAATGGTTCCTATGAGGCTCGATCAGACAAGAAATAACCATCGAGTCGAAGAAAACACTGACAACATAGTTTACCGGGAATATCCCGGTTCTCCCTTTCAGCTGCCCCCGCCACCAATCTTTGTAGCCACGGTCTACGACCTTGATGATGTCACCCTTGTCGAACGCGAGTTCTCCAGGTTCAGTAGGTTCAAATGTAAACAAAGCCTTGACACGAGTGATTATGGGGGTCGACGCAGGTGCTGGTGCAGCGACTGGTGGTAATGGTAGTGAAGAAGTGGAAGACGTAACAGCGGCTCTCTGTGGGCTTTTTGCAGGCACATAGCCCGATGGATGAGAGGGTCCTGTAGCGT
Organism: Leccinum incarnatum; assembly: GCA_038091095.1. Lineage (NCBI taxonomy): Eukaryota > Fungi > Basidiomycota > Agaricomycetes > Boletales > Boletaceae > Leccinum > Leccinum incarnatum. The sequence goes on from JBBPNG010000042.1 coordinate 48,273, forward strand.
TGCCGGTGCTAGGACCAGCTGCCGAGCTGGATCCGCTTGCACCACCTGCTGACTGCGCCAAGGGTCCAGTATACCCGGATCTTCCACCTTTGTCATGCATGGACATCTCCAAGACGCGTTGAAGCTCCTCCTCCTCTCTCCGCCGAACTTCGTCGTCCACTGCAGGCGGGGGAGGCTCATCCGGTGGCTGGAACCTAAAATCTTCATGCACGAGTCAGAAACTGACGGAAAGCGCAGCGAGGAACCTTCACTCTTTGTTTTCAAATTGTTATAACACTCTTCCATGACTCCGAGAGAAGCATCATTTTCGAACTCGGCTGTCCACACGGCGACCAGGTTCAAAGCTTTCTTGCGAACCTTTTCGTGCGTGGTCTTGGGTGAACATATCATCAACACATATATCTACCACGATCGAATGTTATATATGCGCACCCTATCAGTGATCAGCTTCTCGAGAGCTTGTGTAAACGCGCGTGATGCCAATTCTCGGTGAAGATCAATTCCGCAGTTCTTGGATAAAGATTCTGCGAGAGAAAGCGAGTAAATTTGAACATTTGGACTACGATGTGCGAGACGCTTGATGACCGCGGCGATGACGTTGCGAGCACTGTAGGAATCGAGTGTCAGGGCAGCGGGTTGGGTCGAGAAAGCGAGAGAAAGAAACACGTACCCGGATTCACCCTCATCCTGTACTTTGTCGCACACGTTTAGGATGACCTCCCAGTTCTCGCTGGTCAAGTTCTCGTCCGTAGCTTTGGCTACAGTCACGATGTATGGCCGAGTCGGTTGCAAAGCCCATGGTAGATATGATGATAACGCACCGACTGTCTCATCATAAGGATTTGTTTGACCCACTCTGAACATCGCAAGTGCCGTTCTACCCGCTGTTCAGCTCGCTGTTGTGATTGTTGACGACGAGAGGATGTAGTCACTGCGAGAAGGCGGTGTCGCTATTAGCGGAGTGCATCGCCACCAATACCACTCTCAGGCTCGTCAAGTACTCTTTCTGTACTTGCCACTTGTTTCTAACTACACATCATGGCCACGGGTATGTTCTACCTAATTCTAGGTTACGTCCATCATACTAATACACCATGCAGTTCCCAGAAATTTCCGTCTCCTTGAAGAACTCGAGAAGGGCGAGAAAGGCATCGGCGATGGCTCCTGCTCATATGGTTTGGAGGATAGCGACGATATCTTGATGACCAACTGGAATGGAACAATAATCGGCCCTGGCCATGTAAGTCTCCGTCCATGGGATCATCCGATTCGCGGCATCGCCAGCTTATCGTGCACCGCAGACGGTGCACGAGAACCGCATCTACAGCCTCAAGATTAATTGTGGCAAAGAGTACCCGAAAGATCCACCCACTGTGCATTTCATTTCCCGTGTCAACCTCCCTTTCGTCAGCCAGACCGACGGCAAGGTCGATCCTACGAAACTCAGCGTCCTCGCTCAGTGGGGGAAGGACAGCAGCATAGAGACCATCTTGGTCGGCATACGGAGGTCAACCGTTTTCTCCCATTTCATTTCGGATGTCTAATGTTTCATGTTCATATTAGGGAGATGGGATCTTTCAATAACAGAAAGCTACCCCAGCCACCGGAGGGCACCACTTTTTAAGACATCCTGATAGCCCAATTCAGTAGCCCCGCCAATCGTTGACACCAGTCGGAGAATTAGCCGGCAGAAGAAATGTAACGCCACGAACGGTACATCCGTTACCACAAGATAGGTTTTTAGCATTGGTCCTGCAATCTGTTTCGTTATCGTCTCTAGTGAATTTTCATTTGTATTGCACGACACCTAATGAAATTGAGTTGGATCTGACTGTCTGTTCCAGGGTAGATTGGGGAGGAGATCATTGGTTTGAACCATTGGCACCCTACCACTCACTCTTTGTTGATCAACCAAGCTTGTGTCTTGGTTGACTTTGGCGCTGAAACCAGAAACGGCCGCTGGGCCGAATCCATCACCACCACTGGTATTGATCGATGATCCTCGATCCTGGTAACCATTGAGGTGAAATTTTCAGAAAGGACATAAAGCATGCCTCTGCACATGTTACGTGAACTTGGTGGACAATCTATGTTGCAACCGTTCATACTAAGGGTGATGATGCAAAGATGAACAAAGCCATTGCCTTAATGCTACACTGACTACGAGACACTCTAGAGGAAAATATAGCCCATCAGCTCAGGAGAGATGCAAAAGTTCAAGTAAGAAGCGAAGACGCAGTGCGATAGCCAGGAGAAAGATTTGAAGTTTGGCTGCTGCGTATGAGTATACACATTCCGGTTCCCCCATAAACCCCAGCCAGCCACTCACAATTTAAAAACAAGGTCCGTAATGGATCAAGTCGGGAAAACAAAGCTGAATACCAAGCAACGCATCTGATCGAGTTTTGCTCCGGGAAGCCATTTATAATAAATGCTTATCATGATGCCTGTCGTTCGTGTCTCGTATTGATTCTGATCCTCTGGAGTTCGCCATGATTCTCGCGTGTACTAAGGTGCACGATGCAATGATCGAAGACACAGACTGTCAGAATGTGCGACTAAAGAGACCAATTTTCTAGTGCTCACTTGTCCGCAATTGGACGAGTGGAAGGGTCTCGTGTGTTTCCTCTCGATCCGAGAAACAGAAGGATTCCTTGCGCGCTCAGGGAGATATGCTCATTATACTCGTCCCTGTGATCGAAATGAGCAAGTGTGGTTTTGCGAACAACCACGATGGCAGGTTGTGAACGTCGAAAACAAGCACGATATGACCCGCGGAATTGTCCACAAGGAGGGAGTTGTGATTTGTACGGGCGCGGTGTCTGATACAGAGTACTTACGAGCTTCGGGAATAGGTATGTGACATGTTAGTCAATTCGCGTACCTGGACTGCTGAATACCTTGTACATCGCGCTCCGTAGAGCCTCACTAAGACTCGCCAAGCGTCTGAAAGCAAATGCCCTGCAGAGCACACTGAACACTGTACCACACGGACGATGATAGGGCCGGAATACTGGCCCGACTGGCGAATGGCCTGCGACTCTGTGTATCTTTGAGGACTGCATGATAGTTATATGTTCAGGCTACAGTGTAAAGTGAGACGGAATCAACAACGACAAAAAAAGAACCCGCCAGCTTGATGAACTTTCCAGGAAGACAAACATCATTTAGTGACTCGGATCATTTACCCAAGGTCCAACTGCTCAGGGCCAGGTACTGTTGAATCGAACTTGAACGTTTGGATTGGCATGAACTATGACTCGGATGTACTTAGCAAGAGAAAATAAAGACAAAACGAAACAAAACGTGCTCAACGGCGGTGCCGATCAGGGTTGGGGCATCAGGAATCCGCCATCATGCTCAGCTCCAGGAATGCGATCGGGCAAGCCGCTGGACTAGACCTGGTGGGGACTGGCATCTGTTACGTGAACGACGATCAAACAACTTACAGGTGAAACAGCATGAACGAACTCACATTGCAGTGTTGAACGCGTGGCTGCCTAGCTCCAAGCGCAACGATAAAGAAGGCAAGCAATTTGTTTGTTTTTTGTTTTTTGTTTTTAATTACATTTTCGTCCCTTTTGGGGTCAGACCTACGTGGGACGTACAGGCAAGCAATTCGAATTCAGCGAGATTCAAGGGGGTAGACAGGTGAGTGTCATAGTGAATGGACGCGAGATCCACGTCGATGGAAACCGGCTGTGGCCAACGGCGGAAAGACTAAGACGGGTGGGCAACAGAACTGGACCACGTTCTCTGCGGACTATTACTACGAGGTACGGGGTACAAGGGGTTACTGCCTATCGCTACGGCGGATCGCTGTAGATAACGAGACATGTGACTGGTATGCCAGTGGGCCTACAGGTGGCCGTGATTATGAAAATCTAGGCGAAAGGGCGCGGTGCTTTCCGAATACGAAAGTGATCTTATTACAAGTAGAGAATCGGGATGAGCGACGACCGCAGTAACCAGCACTTTGCGGGTGAGGCTGCAGGATGTGTTTGCGAACAACATAAGAGGTGTCACGGAGAAGCATTGGAAATGGAAGATGGGACAGATGGGCAAACGTGATGGAGGATGACGACGCCACGTGCATGGGAGCAAAGCTTGATCGAGGACTTTCGACTTCCACTTAGGCTGTCACAGGTGCCATTCCAAGTGATTCATCAAGGTTCCCCGCCGTGTGAACATTTTGGCGCAGGTTGGACAGACGAACTTCAGGAGGGCGTGTTTCTCCTTCACATGCCTTATGAGGCTCGACTTCAACATGAGTTGGGTTGTCGAACATTGGTCCCAGCGACAGGAATACACCTGTGAGCCAGACCCGTACACCCTGTGTTTAACCTCTAGATGAGGGGCAATGCCCTCGGCGTTCACCCTGTCGGTGCAGATTGTCCCGCGCTCGGCCCAACGACAGGTAAACATGAGCTCTGGGCCAGGAACAAGGTTACCATAGGGCTGTGTCGCATCCTGCCGGAAATCCCGTGTTGAGCGCGAGGCCAAAAAAGGAGGGACAAACATACACGTAACAGATGGGGCTGACTATAGCGATTGGGGTTGTTCGAGGTCAGCACTGCTGAAAGGTTCTCATCCCGAGTGTCGACAAAAGGATACTGCCAGTTCAAAGCCCCTTC
>JBBPNG010000043.1:0-52721 GCA_038091095.1 Leccinum incarnatum
AATACTGTCAAAAATGAGCCCACCATTTTTCGTATCACACTCATTGAAAAACATTTCCTCGGAGCGTTGGATTGCCCGATTCAATTTATCCATTGGAATGCAGTACCTATAGAGAGTATCAATGTCAAATGACCACTTCCCGCAACTGATCAAGCTGGTACCAGATGGCATGAATGCGTTTCTTGAGCAATGTCGTATTTGCACGATCAGCAATGAACTCCTTCAGCTGTTGGAATTCATGTACAGAACCGGCCTCGAAGCCCCGCGAGTCATGGAAGACGAAGTTGTCATTGCTCCGAAAAATCAACTCGTTCTCGATGTTGTGTTCCCCGCGCTAGCGTGCATTGGTAAAGATGCGCGTCGAGTCCGAGTCCAAGTATGTTACAAGTGATACTCACCCCCGTGGATCCCTCGACCTGGGTCAGATTAATCTGGTTGCACGGTTCGGTTGGCCAGTCATCCATACGTATTAAGAAACACGCACCTTGTTTCCCTCTCCATCATAGACCTCCGGGTTTTCGGTAGTGTTACAGATCGCGCGGAGGATGGTCGTCTTGCCAGCGTTCGCCCGCCCAACGATAAGGATCCTGAAGCGGCCAAATTTCTCTCGGATGTTTTCGAAACCGCCAGCTTGGATTGTCTCTGAGTTCGAGTTCATATCTGGATTCTAAGCCTGAGCGTATGTGTTGTCGAATAAGTTGTGGAACGTGAGGGTGAGGGTGAAAGAAAGAAGAGCCACACGTCGATCGATTCTCATCTACTTCCGACATCCGCTTCCGGCAGGTCCATCAGGGGAACTGTGACAAATTGATATAGTTATATAATAAATTAGCAAATATAAATTACATTATCCTTCATATCAATATTATAACACATCAGCTCAGGCATTATTTTCTTTGAGTGGGTTGACAGAAATCACAAGAACTTTCCACAATTATATTTAGGATCTAAACCACCATCTTTCAAGTAGTTATCAAGGACACAATTGCCTTATTCATTTGTCAAAATAAATCCCAATGACATTAGTCAGAATATCTCACAACCTGAGTCTGATGTCAATCAAGGTCATGTAGAGAGTACTTACAATTTAGAAAACCATGACATAGATTGACATCAAACTCAAATTGGAAGATATGGCCATCAGAATCATAACTATGTAAATTACAACTACTCTCTACAAGACATTGATTGAAAAATATATCATAGTTTTTGGACTTGTGGTTTAAATAATTGAGGAATATCTGACACATTTTGAGATGTTTGATTTGAATTGACATATGAGTCACGATAGAAAAGATGTCAATCTATGTCATCTCTTTGTCAATGGTAACCACTCTCTTCATGACATTGATTGACATCAGACTCAGGTTGGGGAATATAACAATCAGACTCATAGCTTTATCAATTGTAACCACTCTCTCCACAACATTGATTGACATCAGACTCAGGTTGGGGAATATAACAATCAGACTCATAGCTTTATCAATTGTAACTACTCTCTCCACAACATTGATTGACATCAGACTCACATTGGAAAATATAACAATCAGACTCATAGCTTTATCAATTGTAACTACTCTCTCCATGACATTGATTGACATCAGACTCAGGTTGGGGAATATAACAATCATACTCATAGCTTTATCAATTGTAACTACTCTCTGCATAACATCAATTGCAATACCTCCCAACCTGAGTCTGATACCAATTTATGCAATTTAGAGAGTAGTTACAATTCATGTCATGGGTATGTGAATTGTAACCACACTCCAACTTGAGTCTGATGTCAATTGGTGTTATTCAGAGGGTAGTTACAATTTACAAAGCCATGACATTGATGTCAATCAGACTCAGGTTGGGAAATATAACAATCAGACTTGTAGCTTTATCAATTGTAACTACTCTCTGCATGATATTGTGTACAATGCCTTCCAACCTGAATCTGATGTCAATCAATGTCATGACTTTGTAAATTGTAACTACCCTCTGAATAACACCAATTGACATCAGACTCAAGTTGGAGTGTGGTTACAATTCACATATCCATGACATAAATTGTAATTACTCTCTGCATAACATTGATTGCCATATTTCTCAATCTGGGTCTAGTTTCAATCTATGTCATGTAAAGGGTAGATTGACAAATATAACAATCAGCATCATGCAGAGAGTAGCTATGATTAACAAAATATGACTCTGATTGCCATAATATTATCCTAGTATGAGTCTGATGTTAATCCATATTAGCTTTGTAAATATTATCATCACCTTCTGCATGACATGGATTGATGAAACAGCAATCAGTGTCATGTAGAGGGTAGTTACAATTTACAAAGTTTTGACTCTGATTGCCATATCTCCCAATATGAGTCTAGTATCATTGAGTCTAATGTCAATCTATGTTGCAATTTATGAAGGCCATGACACCGTGTATACACACCAATCACATAATTAATGCCAATAACCAAACATGATATTTGTCTCTGAGCATAGCCACAGGTTCTTATTTCGAATGTGCTAAGTTACAAAGAGTCAGGCACCACAGCACGCTCTGCACGCTTGGCACGAATCCTGGCCAGTGCACTATTCTTCGTGGGTAACCTCTCACTTTCAGTATAGAGTGGAAATATCTGCCTGTTCCACCACAATAGTAACTGCTCAACTTCTTCCCTTTCCTCTCGATCATTTAGTAGTTCGAGTATGCTATTGTAAAAACGTTCGGAGTCAGTGATGAGATCCGTGCGAGAAAATACTTGCGCCGATGTCAATGCAAATCGGGCCTAGTAACTCTGTGTGTCAGCATCGAGGAATGGAAATCATAGTCACACACCTGTGTCGCAATATAGGCGATCGACGCTTTAGTGACGCTGTGCATCCCATGAATCCGGGCATTGCCAGAGCGAGTAGCTTTCGGTTCATTCTCTACGGAACTAGGTGATGTGAACACATGCTTATAAGCCTAAAATTCATCAAATCAGCTTTCTTTTACCGCAAATGAAACCCGAGACATACGCAAACCAACAGTCCACTGCGAAGAAGTCCGTTCCACGGGTCATCAGTGTCATACATGTAGTTTGCGTACAGGAATATGGGCCATTGATCTCCAGCGACCTGGAGTTGACCACTACGTAGCTTTTCCTTGATTCTATGAAATACGTAGTCAGCCCATTGAATACAATTTTGACGAATCAGACACGTACTCTAGATTCTGCCACTCATAGCCGGCAGGGCAAAGAAGGGCCCCGGTGCGCTCATGGTGGAAACCTCGTCCAGACTTGACGTTGCGGGGGATGTGCGGGGTGAGCGTTTGGCCTTTCGGCGTAATCCAATCAACGATTGCGGCTTTCATCCCTTTCGTATCGTCCGCCCTAGCACTATTAGCGCCTTTCTGAATCTATTCCACACATCAACAAATTAAATGGACGTGGTCACGAGTGGTCACTTACCAACTCTGCTACGGCCATAGTATCATCCTCCGAAGATTCCATCAGGCGTGTTTCGAGCCCAGGAACAAGTTTCAGTAAGTCACGAAACACCGAATATTCTTGCCTTTCCCTTCAAATAATTTGTCATTTTGCGTATGCGAGGGTAATTGAAATGTGTGCACGTACTGAGATGTTAGCGACTCGTGGCCATTCTCCTCGATGTCGCCCATGAGGGTCATTCCGTTCGTCAATAACGCTTGGACATTACAGAATGTATGATACGCCCGACCAAAGTGGCGGCCGTGATGAACTAATGGGTCTTGTGTAGTCCTAACAAATTGTTAGATAAGAAGTGGAAAATGAGCCAAAACCGAACGCACGGTCGTTTCCTGGGACCTAACTCGAGAGCATTGGTCAACGGACGTTTCTCCCCAGTGTTCGCAATCTGCTCATCTCTCTGAGAAGATTCGCGGCCGCCCTCACGTCGGGGTTCCAAGTTGGGCATAAGTGCAAAAACTAAAGCAGAGCAGATGAAAGAATTGAGGAGAGAGGAATGGGGAATGCGCACCAGAACTTCAACCTTTTATATCTTGGACTCCATGCTAATACGTGACGGCATTCGTGAAGTCACAAAGGAGATCTCACCAGTTCGGTCTCGCTAGTTCGATTTCACCAGATTCGATCTCACAACGCGATTTTCGCGTAATGTGACTTACGGAACATCGCCTAGAAAGTTCTCGTAAATGTTATGCTATTGTAACGCCTATGATATCGCCTACCATACCGCATGGATCAACTGATTCAATGGGAGAAAGCAAACATTGAATACGATGGAAAATGATGCAAGAATAAAAGGTAACTCACTGATGCGGCCGCGACGACGTCGAACACAATATACGACAAGATGAACGCACCCCCAACGCGTGTGCGTAAAGAACTCGTCGCCAACCTGTTTTGTCTTCCCCCCCGGATTCGATCCCACAACGCGATTTTCACGTAATGTGACTTATGGAACATCGCCTAGAAAGTTCTCGTAAATGTTTTGTCATTATATCGCCTATGATATCGCCTATGATACCGCATGAATTAACTGATTCAATGGGAGAAAGCAAACATTAGATACAATGGAAAATGATGCAAGAATAAAAGGTAACTCACTGATGCGGCCGCGACGACGTTGAACACAATATACAAAGACAAGATGAACGCACCCTCAACGCGTGTGCGTGAAGCACTCGGCGCCAACCTGTTTTGTCCTGCCCCCGGCTGGTTAGTTCACACATAGATACATCCTCACGAACGCAAGCGCACCGGATATTGCCAATGTCAACCAGGCAATGGTAGCCGTCGGATTATCGAAGTATCGCCAAATGCGCTGACAAAGTTTCCATCCCACTCTTGACACGCCTGCTTTGCGGGCAGTTTAACAACGTTGAACTCGCCAGAAGCATACTGGATGACAAAACCGTGCAACTCTGCCGACAACATCGAGTCCGTGTATATGGTTCCAACTGATAAAGCCACTCTCGCCAGAGGCTCCCATGGACGGTGGCAAGGATGATGACAATGAAGGATTTGAATAGGATGGCAATTTGGGTGGATGATGTGCTGCGACGACGAGTTGGCTGATCGACCGAAAAGAAGTTGATCAACAGATCCAAGCCAGTCCTATGCAACCCTCCATAGTAGGTTTCCCAAAGAGCATTGTGAATATCGACAGTCCAAGTATATCGCTGATGAGCTGAGTGATGACCAACATATACAAAGAATATATCGGACTCGGGGCTTCCCGAATGAAGGTTCCTACGGATCTTAACTTAGGAGAATCATTTTGTGAAAGATACCAAATTGCCTACGGCCGTGGAAGATGAAAATAGGGCTCAACCTGGGTCATGAATCATGATGATCGCAGGCAACACGGTAAGGCAGAACCTACCATGGAGACGTCACGCCACCGTGTCACGTGGTCGTGTCGCATGTACAGAGTCAGCGCGGATGCGGGGGAGGACCGTGACAGCGGTGCTCCAGCTGCCTGTAACGGCAATGCCACCTATCATGGAGAAATGTGCATTAGAGATCGACCTTACCCCGGAAGAAGAAAGGACCTACGTCAGAAAGACACGGAACTGCAGGCGCCGGAAGCTGGGTCCTAAGTTGAGGAGCAATAGAAATGAATAGTACAAATAAAACGTGCACGAACAACCTGCAAAACATATCCGGAGAACGCCACGGTGCGGTGTTATTTGATTGGATTACAGTGCACAATTGGTACAAAAAGGACGTCGCGTCTGAACAGCCAAAAAGGAAGAAACGAAGGGCAACCGTGTCCAACATCGACGACGTACATATAAGCCTTTGGCTCCTCTCAGTAACGGGGACGGCCGATCCCTTGGCCTTGATCTTGTCGATCACAGCACGTACTTGCTGGTACTTGGGCCCCTCCAAACACGCGCTCCTTTATTCCTGCGGGTCAGCCCTGAGACACGGCTCGGTGTCCTTGAAGCTTGATCTGCGTGTTTGCACAAGAGTGCACCAAGCTCCATGCGTTCTGACCATCCAAGCTCAACAAAAGGTATCGGGATGGCGCCAGATCGCCTGGAGCAGGGCTTCAGCCTCAAGGGATCAGAACCCGGTGCTCCAGGTCACGCACCCTAGTACAAGAATCACCCTGCAAGAGCTTGCACGAGGCCGCATGGCCAGCGTTCAAGTTGACCTTGCTAGCACTGGCAACGTCCGAGTCGTAACCTTGTTGGCTTTTGACGGATTGCCTTCCAGACGACCTTCAAGTTGGTGCAAAGGATAGCGAAAATCTGGATTTGAAGGAATTAGAACCTCTCTAGTGTAAAATCGAGAACACGAGATTATTACATGGACTGGCAAGACGTGGAAGATAGCCGTGAGGGCTAACAAAGTCGTGAGAAAATCGTACTTCTTATGTAGTCGTTTTTTTTTTTTTTTACTTTCGTTGGGTACATAAGTACGTAGTATCGCATTGCTCGTGTGCTTTCATGGAGAGAGTATATGATTAGGAAAGGATTTCCGTATGCCAACAACATGACTCGCCCTCCTCCAACTTGCTGAACTCACCATGCCCGAAAACCTTCCGAGTCAGTCCGAAACTCGGTCAATGACAGCACAATGGCAAATATGTCGCTTCCCGAACACCTGAACAACATCGATGAGGTCCTGCGAGCCATAGAAAGCGAGTTTACCATTTCTCCGGAATACCAATTCAACATTCCCGGTGCTGCGCATTCCACATTAATAAACATTGAGCAAAACGCACCTACGACGCGAAACTAAGTTGGACCCTTCGAGTAAAATCGATATGATGCAATTCGATACCCTATCCATACGTATCAAACCATGATCGTACCTTGTTACCCTTTCAACCGTATCCATCCGATTTTTTGTTCTCGGTAGAGTTACAGATTGCACGGAGAATGGTCGTCTTGTTGGCATTCACCCGCCCAGTGCGTTCTGTGTCGCCATCTCTGGAAAGCGTGAGTATGCCGCTTAAGAAGCTGTGGAACGTAGAATTGAAGCACTTGGTGGTCAATCGAGGGCGAAGGATGAAGTCAAAAACTGCGCACCGATCGCCTTCTATCTACCCGCGACGAACCCTCGCAACCTCGGCACATCCACTTCGATCCACAGCCTCACGACCGGAGCGCGTGTTCCCTCCTCCCCGTCCTCCTCCCCCTTGTCCTCCTCCTCTTCTTCCAAGGACGATGACGACGCACGGCCACCACAGCTCGCCAAAAACATCCTCGACCGCCGGTCAAGCATGAACTCGCTCGCGACGTCCCCACCGATCCGCAGTTCCCATAGACGCGGCAGCTTGTCCAGTACGTGGTGGTCAATCGAGGGCGAAGGATGAAGTCAAAAACTGCGCACCGATCGACTTCCATCTACTTTCACTCACTCTCGTCCGCGTCGCAAACACCCACCGGACCCAATCGATAAGGCACAAGCACAAGCTCGACATGGCCATCGTCATCGGCGGTGAGCACGCCATCGACGAGGGCTAGCACGTTCACGTAGGCGCCACTTTGGGTAGCAGCTGGCGTCAGGATGGAGTATGTTGAGCGAGAAGGGCATGATACTGCATCGGACGCGTCGAGTAGAAGGGAACGTGCTGAGGGCGATGAACGTGTGGTCTTATTTCTCCTGTAGGAGACAGACATGGGTCAAGGTCTGGAATGCTTCGAGGTCGCGAGTCGATCTGCAGGGCTTGAATGAGCAAAGAATTGCACGTGCTCGAGGCAACCAGGTCGACGCTACCGAAAATGGTCAACGTTTGGAACGGAGGGCAAGCAGATGTACCATAGATAGTAATGTAGATCCATCCATATTTCCCATGCCAACCGTCTGTCACAGTGCACCAAAGGGGACACAAAGTTGATTATTTCAAATCGATCATCTGAGCGATGGCGTGGAAGAGAAGATTCGATGACAGCAAGCGGAAGATGACATGGGTGTAAGGATGCCAACGGATGTTGGATCGATTTTGTCGTGTCTGGGACGAGTAGTCGTCAAGTTGTGGTGTGGAATTCGACAATGAAAAGGAGAACGACTTCAAAACATACGACAACGTGGTGCATGCGGCGGGCATCTTAGTGCCTCTGATTAATCATACCAAATATGAATCTTCCTCAAAGCAAGCGTTGTTGCATTATTCTCACCATTTCCATAGAAGATTGGAAGCATTAGGTTTAGCTTCGAGGGCAACAACGTACTAGTTCGTCGAGGCGGGTCATAGACGTTTCTTCTCCTAGAGATCCCATGTTGCTAATTCATGTCGAGTTTAGCCCCCGGAATAGAGCAGTTCGCAGTCCTACGCAAGATGCGCGAGATGCCGGAGCCCAGGAGACGAGTCAATGGTGAGAGGTGGGTATTGGCATGTTCAGAGGAGGGATGATACCGAGTGATGCCAGGATACAAGGGTCCATCACTGAATGGATGGTCGATATCATAGCATAAATCGTGTATGCGGCGCAACTTGAAGGGGGCAGCATTAAACAGCTAACCAGCAATAGCCCTCTAGGTGTCCTTCACGAAGCATCAACGGGCTGATCACCTTGACAAACAAGCACGAGGTACATACACTGGCACGGATCTTAAACATCAAAGACGAACAGACAACAGCCGTCGTGCTTCGCCAAACGATCCGAGTCGGAGTGCGTGACACCACCGCGGACGCCAACAAGAATGAGGTTTCCCCGCTGTCGAAAAGGCGGAAGGGCAATGTCCCGCACGGTCAGAGACACCAAGCTCTGCGAAACCACAAGCAGAAACGCAGCGAGCCCTGCGTTGGTGACACCCCCGACTGTATCCAGCACCAAGCACTCAAGTGTGCTCGTCCTCCTCGCGATCGCGATCGCATTCGAGGTTGTGCTCGTACAGCCATTGCCCACGCCTCCAAATAGGTGGGCGAGATCCCGACATACGACCGGAACAATATGAGCTGCGTGAGGGCACACGCAGGTACGGGGCGCAGCACGCAGTGGAAACGCCAGATGGGCCTAGGGCTGATGAGACGGTGCCCTCCTGGAGGTGGTACACCTTGAGCGACTTGAGCGCCGGCCACCGGGCCATGCACCGCGCGAGCTGCGCAACGCTGAGCTTGCGCGTCTTGTATCCCCCACCTCCCCTATGTCCATTACCTGACCAACGACACTTGGTGGGGGGAAATCCCATCACCGGCCCCTCTTCCTCTTCCTCCACCTCCTCTGTGGGCCCAATCGAAGAGGACGTCTTGAGGTAATGAAGCCCGGTCAGAACGGTGAAGAGCGCGCCCGCCTGGCACTGATCGGGGCCTGGCTCGTTCAGCTGCCCGAGGTGCAAACATTGAAGATTTTTAGTCACGCGGAAGATCGCGACCAGCGCCGCCATGAAGCGGACCGGGTCCTTGCGCGGAGGCTGGCCGAAGACCACGTTCTCCCAGGTCCGTTTGGACTTCGCCGAGGTTGTTCGTGGTAAGGCGGCGGAACGCGTGGCCGAGGACAGGTCTCGTGGTCAGGGCCTTTGCGAGGGCGTACGTGTCCAGCAGATGTCGTGAGTAGTACCGATCATCATCGTCGCAGCCGTCCGAGAAGCTCAACCTGGATTGGAGGACGTGCATTGCGCACGACCAAGTGCGGCATATCCGTGCGAATGAAAGGAGATCGTCGTGCCAGGTGCTGCGGATGAACGTACCCAAACCTTAGATCGGGCATCTTTGAGCGACGACTTGCTGTAGTACAAGAGGATACGAGCGCTGGAAAAAAGACACCTCGATTCGCCGTCAAACACGACGAAGAGCGTCGTCTACCTCGGCTGCCATGATACGGGGAAGTGGAAGCGCTTAGGCCCCTCCGTGGTATTCGTAAAATGAGTAGTCCCGTCCGACCTGAGCGGCGGGGGGAGACGACGAGTCCGAGTATCCCCTTGCTCGACGTCCGCCGAATCGTCTGATCCTTTGAGAATATCCTTCTCGACCATGGGTTCAAGTTCAGGCTGGAAGAAACGCCGATGATCAAAGAGACTGACATAAAATTCAATGAAAAGGAAAAGTACTATGTAATCTTCGTCGAGCTTCTCTCTTTCTCCCCTTGTTACCCCTTTACCATAGGTTTTCCACCTCATTGCTGGTTCCCAGAGCTACGAATCAAGATCTGGTTAGATTAAAAGAGAGACACTACGTACCTTCGATGTAGACATCATCCATACCACCGATATTTGTTTGGGTATGCTACCAAGGAAACACAGGTAATTCAGTCCCACAAGTAACATGAAATCCGGTTGAAACTAAAGCACCAGACGCACCCGTAGCTGCCCGCGCGTTGTGGATGAAAGTTAATTCCTTATCCTTCTTTTGATATAACGATTTGGGAAGATGCCCATATGGACGCGCTCGGAGCCTGCTTGCCACTTGGCCATGTACCACTTCGGACTAAAACTGTGGTTGCAAAACAACCAATACTAGATCGTCTTGTCGCCCCGATGTACTAGAATAAGAGATTGGAGTGAGTGGAAGGGAAAGAATGGAAGAGGAGCGTTCACTTCATCTTTTTGTAGCATTATAAAGTAGGACTGCGTGATTCGCCAATGTGGTCCGTCCCGTCCCCTTGCGCAAACTTGGCGAATGCTGACTCCACTCGTGAAAGTATCTCCTCGACTGAAACAGTCACCTCTCCAATCGAGTCCCTCAGGCTCTGGCCTCCTGGCTTATGCTTGGTGTGACGTGAATGTTATTTCACTGAGGCTTTCTCGACAAGTCACAAAATAGCGAAGTAAGCACCTTTTGATTTCATCTTGTTTCACTGAGGGTTCAAGTTGGGACGGTGAGGGGAAAGGCAAGGCTGGATAGTGGAAAGAATAATGTGAGAATGTTGGCGACTTCCCCTCAATGACTTGGGGCTGGCAGCTTCGTGTTTTCCGTGTTTTCAGTTTGTACAGCAATGAGTGCTTACGTAGTACTCAGGGGAAGCTCCGAGAGGCTGTTCGCACAGCCCAAGAGTACGCTCACAGCACTGGGCAGTAAGCCTATCAGTTCAAGTTTCTTGAAAGGGCGTTGGCTAAAACGACGACGACAAAAAACGGTAGACATAAATACAATGTAACATTAAATATCAATGGTTCAAAGCCATGGATCCATGTTTTATTTGGGGCTACCAATCTGGCACGTCCACTGGCAGGTATGTACTACCTAGTACAGCTTCACGCGCAACCACTGAATGGCAAGCTGCATCACAACAAGTTACGGTTCAGAAGCTGACAAGAAACCCACCAAAGTGAGTTATTCTGAATTGATTCTCGACCTTTGTCTTCATATAAGTTACATGTTACAGGTGCACCGAACACGAATATGTTAAAGGTACATAGTACAAGATCACGGACTGGGTCAAAAGTTAGAGAAGCCCCACAGAGGACCAGTAGTTGACCCATGCATGGGCCTCCGCCTCACCAACAGGTTGCATCTGTTCCATGGTCTTGCTGACACGTAGCGCATTTGCGATGCTAAAGTCGACTATACCGCCCACCTCCCCTACATTGACTGCATCTTTCGATCGAGCCGCCCTCTGTATTGGTTCTTCATGCTTCGCCATCGCTCGGTAAAATTCGAGCAGTTTGATTGCAGGCTAATCAAAATATTATCAACGTCCCGTACACGCGATAAGTTCCAAGGGTCCTATGAGAAATACTCACGATGATGTTGTCGAGGTCCTCCGAAGTCGCGTTCTCTGCCCTCTGGTCGAGCACCGCAACCCACTCCGTGATCGGAATCATCCACAATGCTTCGCTCGTCAGAGAACGTGATTTTTGCTTCAATAGGGCGTCTCGGATGAACAATATGATCGTCTCCCAAGGTGGACGACACGGGTTGACGATGTTGAGCGCTTGCGGTACCAACTCATCTCGTGCGAACGCGACGTCTAGGACGGACCCTGCCACGTCCTCGGAGCGCATCCAAGATACCACCTTGGCGTAGTCGTCGTGCTCTTAGCTCTACTATCCATTCTGAATACATTCATCACTTACCCCACTCGAATTAGGCAAGGCTCCAAGAGCAATGCTCGACTTGACGATGATTGGTACCCAGTCCGTCTTGGCCCACGCCCCGTTCGGTCCTCCGGCGATCTGCCCGATGCGTGACGAAGTCGCACGCAAACCGCTCTTGGCGATGACCTAGTGTTACGAACGTTGATCAGCATGCTTGTGTGCACTGTAGACACACCCGTTCACAAACATACTTGGCTTCTCCATACCCGGATCCAACAATCGAAGATGGATCGAGGAGTACTTCTTCCGGGAACGCGCCCTGTTCGCGGCTCCACGACTGTGCAGTTCCGACGGAGGACGTGAAGACGAAGCGAAGCGAACTGCTATGGCGCGAATCCAGCGCAAGGTCCACCAAGTTTCGTGTCGCCTTCACGTTTGACTCAAACGACGCGAGCGACAAGTTGAAGTCCAGGCGCCATGCGTTGTGAATGATCGTTGTTACTGCCCCACAGATCTAAATATTGTCAATTTTGGCTTCGTCAACACAATAAGGGTCCGTACATCCTCGTGCAGAGCGGGAGACAAGCCACACTTGTTCTGAGAAGCGTCCGCCTCGATATAGACAAGCTCGTCGAATTTCAATAGCTCGACGGGAAGTCCCTTGTCGATGAACGCTGACGTCTGGCGGTCTGTACTCGATGTAGACGAAGGGCAATTAAACGCATGTATCCACTTCACCTCTGGATTTTGCAGAAGTTGCCCTAGAAGGAAGGATCCAAGACCACCGGTAGATCCGGTGAGCAACACCACCGCTTGACTAGAGGATATTCCGTTCTGCATTGCACCATTTACGAACGTAGCGGGCCTAGGAAGGTCGATGGAATACTTTTCGATCATAGCGTTGATCGCGGCGACATGCTGTTGCTTAAAGTCAAGTTCCCGTGATGCCTCACTTACACCGAATATACTTCAGCTTGTGTTTCATCAACGACGAATCCGAGACTACATCACCGATATACTCATAGATGGATGCATCCCAGGCTGTCGGGTCGTATCGCGAGACATTTCTGGATGATCCCTTTGCATTGAAACCTAGATATACAAAATAGTTCGAGGAAGATTGGTAGTAAGTACTCAGCCAAACGAACTTAGGGACGAAATGACCTACGGCCGATTCTTACAGTGTGCCGACAATCATCTGGACTTCAGTGGTGCTCAAGGGACCCATGACCGCGTTCGTGACCTCTGAAAGAATATCGGTACCACCACCTCTGGCACCGCCGACCATGGTTGTTGAGAGTACCCATAATCGGACGTGCTGACCTGGCAAACACTCTACCTGGGTGAGCCGATCGCCGAGAGGTTGTCAACACCTACAATACGAAAAGGCGCCCAACCGCATGTCCAGAAATTGGTCACCATGCATTCGAAACGAATACCAAGAGAGACTGCAACCCACCATGTTCATATACGCGATCACTGTCATACTCTCGGGCTCCTCTCACTAACGACCGAGGGTGATTTGCTTTCCGCGAGTTTGACAAAGGTTCATTAGCTTGCTCTTCTGCGAAGGAAAGGTTGCGATTGATTTGGGGACTTGTACATCCGGGCTTGCTGTTTGGAGGTGCTGGTGTGGTCGACTCTGATCTTTCACGCTTGAGCAGAGGTGGCGAGGGGGGAGACTCGGCCTTGACGGATGGCGTCTCGGGTGGGGCTTGACGTCGTCAAGATTTTTGAACTGGGGTAGATGCTCCGCTGGATCTCCTTGCTTGACATCTGAAGCGAGTACTGCGAAAAGAGTGAACCTGTGAACCAGACTTGGCGGTGAGGGGGAACGGGAATCGGGACCACGCTGGGTGAGGAGAATCGACGACGAAATGAATGACGACAAAGCAACTAGCGCAACAACAGCTCGTCAGCACGCGCGACACGACAGTGGAGTGGGAGACGGACTTTGACGTTGTGCGGGAGGGAACGGTCCACCTCCGATCTGAGTCAAGTTGGCGGCGTCAACAAAGGCGTGCGATGCAGCCTCAAAAGCGACAACCTCAAAAAAGGTGCAAGCGTGACGACGACGAGATGTTAAATAGTCTCCTTTGCGCTGTCAGTCCATGATGAGTGTCCGAGGTTGAAGAAAAGAAAAGAAAGAAACCCCTACACGTCGGGAAGGTCATATCTGCGTATTTCACTGAATGCGATCCTGCAGATGATCCACAACCATCTCCATGGCGGACACATTTACTTCGTTCTTCCCTTGGGCCTTGATGCCTTTTCTACTGCCGAATGACTCGCCGAGAGCAGTGCGTGCTTCAAGGCGCTGCAGGGCGAACACCGGTGCAGGTTTGACTCAAGCCTTGGAAGCCTTGACTTGGTGCGTTAGGACATAGAGGGGGCCTGGGTACCTCGCGAATCGGTGCGCTTGTTATGCACCGGCGTGACGAACTACCTGGAGTAACTCAGGGCTTTGATAACTTAACTTGATGGAAAATCTTCTGAGGACACACCAGGGGGATGCCAGTGGCATACACATCAGCTTTCAGAGAAGAAAAACTCAACGGACACTGCGGCATGGGTCTCACCAGCGATAGGAAACGCTGGGTAGCTCAGAAAAGTGAGTGTCCCCGCCGACGGACGTTCGATAGTCGTCGAAACGGGAACTCAGACCGGTTCACCCGGGTAGATCGAGATGTCCTCGACCATCTGGAATGTTGGCTCGGCAGGCTGCCACCTGTGCAAGAACATCACATATTGATAGAATTTCTCCACCTCTTGCTTGATACGTGCATGATCGAGACGATCAGGGGTAGTCATCGCTGACCGGAGTTTGTCTAAGATCAGAAGCTCTTCAAACGCGGTGGCTTCTTGAGTTTTATCATAGAGACGACCAGAGACGGTGTCGATGAACACGCGGGGTATGTCACGGATGGTGTCATCGACGACCTTTCGGACGAGTGGAGTCGTGTCGAGATATTGACTTCGAAGCTCTGATATTAGATCGACATAAATTTGTATCTTCACGCGGATTAGATCCAACGGGCTCACCGCAAACTTGTGGGTCCACCGAATTCTTCATCGTCGACATCAGTATCTCTAATGTACTGAACGCCTCCCTGTACTAGCGGCTCATGCTATGCAACACGGAGCGTTTTTTTTCTTGTAACCTTCGTAGTTCGTTGGGTCATGTTCAATAACCTGATCGTACCGTCACTACCGTCAACTATGCACGGTGTGCGAGTCAATTGATACCTTGGTAAGGCTGACGAATTCCTCCTCCAGTAAATCTGCTCGTGCCTTGCAGCATTTGACAATGATATCGTTGATCTTCGCCGAGTCGAGCGAGAGTGCGGTCGAATAGTATTCGATGGCCGCGTCAAGGGCCTTGGAGTCCATCGCTATGTCAGCGTGACTCTCAAGCTTCTTGACACAACGTAGTTGGAAATCTAGAGATATTATCAGATCGCTGTCCATGTTACCAGCAACATTACTCACCGAGTTCCCATTGGAGCCAATCATCGAGGGCCTGAGTCACCTCTGGCAAATCGTTTTTCATCTTTTGGAAGCATTACGGACTGCCCGATAAAGATGAGATTTTAGAACCATGAACTGAATGACACGAGAACTGTCAAGACATTCTAAATGACCATGAAAACCACACCATACCTTGTCTGCGCCTCCAAATACCTCATTGGCAGAATGACAATGCAACCCCATCTTGGCCCATCGCATTAACACGGTGTTTGGAGGCGAGGAGGTGAGCGATAATATGGCAGAGTAGGCTGAGAACGCCGCGACGTGTATCTCCACACTTGACGCGTCATCTCCGAAGCCGTGATATGTATTATAATTGGTTCCTGAAACCTGGTGGCAGGAAGTAAATATATACACTACAAAATGACGCAGAGACTCACCTTCGAGCCAGTTCGTGATCAACTCGTTGTGCTGCAGATCCTCACTGGCGACGCCGAATGAGAAGGCGCGTGAAGTTTTGCATTCAAAAGGTAAGCGTTGTTAATTTGGCGTTTTGGATCGGCTTCCTTGATTGGTGGTGGGAGAAGGATGGTCGTAAACGGTTGCGACTGGATATGTGATGGTGGTGGGGGAGGTGGATGCGTATAAGGAGCAGAGTCATCGATGAAGCCGTCGTTGGGCGCATTGGAGTCATGATCCTCTGGAAGGGCAGGGATGACGGCCACGTGCCTACCGCCTAAAGGTCTGTGTCACATCGTGTCATAAATAGGAAATGAGATGCGTGCAAAAGAGTAGTAGGCCACAAAAGTTGATGATCACGGGAGAGGACAAATGCCCGACGGATCCCTTGGCCATAGGCCATATGACGAGAATGGCACCACGTCTCATTTACCCGGCAAAAGAGTGAACACGACTCACCCGCCCTCTACAAAATGCTGCCAGACGTAATCACGGAGGCGATCGGCGTTGGGAAGTTCTTGGATGAGGTGTTTGATAGTGTTCTGTCCAAGACCGAAAAAGTCGGGTCCCGAGACAGAGTTGGAGTGTTGGCGATTGCGAATCGCGTTTGCCTGCTTGACGATCGATGACCATGCTCCAGTTGCCGTTCCCGCAATAATCGGTCGGCCAGGCACATCAGATGCGTCAATCTTGAATTTGGATCCATCACCTCCGTCCAGAATAGAACAGGTATAATGAGCTTCGTTATGAGGGTCTATGGTCGAAAGATAGCGTCTGAATTGGTTGCATCATCAGCAGGGGGTGCACCGGCGAGAGCAAGGTCAGCTCACCTAGATACTTCGTACCCAACAGGGAAGATGTATCGTTCTGTGTGAAAATGCTCGCGCATACAGACCTCGCCGAGATTGATGACTGTCATGATGCCCATAGTGAGTGGCAAATGAGGGCGGCCTTTTTTGTCACGTGGTACGGTCGGGATGCTAAAGCTCTTGGAGGTAACTGTATGCGCCTTCAAACGCTTCGGTTTGGCATGCCGTTGAATGTCTGATGGCCGAGATACAGACGTGGCGGGGGAAGGGGCAAGTGAAGGGGATGGTCCAGGAATTGGGGGTGAGTTGGCGGTAGGAGGTATAGGGACGGGTGGCGGGGCACCGTTAGCGGTGTATGGCTCCGGTTGATAAGGGTGATCATCCGGAGGGGTCATGACAGGCGACAAGGGCGATGTCGGACGGAGATTGGCGGATGAAGCAGCGTCGGAGTCGATGGATGGCTTCACGGGCGGTTTGAGACGCAAGCGAGCCCCTTTATTGGAGACGAGGAGGGGCGGGGTTGCGCTCTCTGCGGGGTGCTGTGGAAAGGGAGCGAGAGCTCGGATGGGCTGTGAAACAAGTGGTGGAACGGCGGGCTCCTTGCCCTTGGCAGCCCCGCGAGATCTCTTAGTCTGGCGGCGAGCCTGGCGGGCGTCATCCTCGACTTGTTCTCGCTGTTGTTCGTCCGCACGCTTACGAGCCAACGGGCCAAGGTAGCGAGAACTGAGCAAGGGATCGACGGTGTGATCCTCCCTGTCGTCTTCGTCCATGGCCTGGCGCAGATTGGCGACGAAAGTGGCTCGGGTTCGAGCGGAGAGCAGGGCACGGGGAAATGCACTGGATGGCGGGAAGGGTTGACCGGGTGTGTTTGGCTCCGAGCGGGTCTCGAGTTCGTGAATCCGCTGCAGGATGAGACTGGATGTCATGTCAGCGGGAAAAGCCAGCAATCGGGAGCTTCGGAACGTACTCTCGCTCCTCTCGGAGTTTGATGTTTCGCTCGCCCGAGAGCCTCAGCTCGGCCTGTGATTCCTGGTGTTTCTGATGCGGCGTCCGTTGGGCGTCACCCGGAGTGGCAAGTCAACGGTCGACGTACCTCTTCGAGCTCAAAGTAGCGTCTTTTGAGCTTTCTGTACTTTTCGAGGACGTCTTGTTGGTCCTTGGCGGGCTGAGGTGCTGGCAGCTGGGATATTGGATGGAGCGGGGGGGGAGGAGGGCCCATGACGACGTCTCTGTCCATGGCGACGTGTGAAAAGTGGCTGGCAAGAGTCGCTCAGGCGCGCGAGACGCCAAACCAAGTTCAAACACGACTACACAGCTTATCCTGTGCGACATTTTTCAAGTGACGCACTCGCAAACCAGAACTCTACCTCACTTTCTAGTACGTCCATCCTCGACATAGCTCAATATCCTCAAGGAGACGAGTCCATCTTTTTTTAAAAAGAAATTATATACATATTTCTTGGTGGACCACTCAAACAGCGACGGCGTTGAGTCTTCCTTCACTCATCAAATTTTCACATTCCCAAAACGCCCGATCTCGGCTCGTAATTTCTATTTATGGAAATGTTCCACTCGCAGTGACCCATGTGGCTCCACCCCTACCACCGGGAGACAGCTTGACATATTTGTGATACCCTGCTTTGTGGTGTTTTCAGTTGGGAAGCGCGAAGGGTTAGTAGTGTTTTTATTCCGAGAGCTAAATTTACACAGATAGCCGAATATTAGCTTCTAGAAGACGATTCGGATATAGGCTTATAGATAACCCGTGATAGGTATGCGCGCTGCAATCAGTCACTAGTACGTTTGGACTCATCAGCTCCAAATAGAACACACGTGACGAAAGCCCTTGAACACGCCAGTTCGTGACGATTTTCACTTTCATTCAGTGTAGTATTACGGGAGTGACGCACAGCCTTCACCTGGATGTGAACTTTCCATCCATTCGGACACCGGACCTGAAAAATCACTACCTTGGGAAGTACTTTGATTTTCCTTCCCTCTTGTGGTCCACTTTTGCATCGGCTCCCTGGACTGGACGGGCGCCCCTTTGACTCCTCGGAACTGGACATCCGCTGTCTGTTAGGAACCCGGCCCAGTCGTGGTCTCCCCTCGCAACAATTACCGTACAAGCAAACGTCAATACTTCAGGCCCGATCTATACTCAATCCTGACCGGGACCGGAGAGGCTCGCGCCCACACTCACCACGCCACGTGATTATCTCCACCATATGTTCTTCAAATCAACGCGCCGATCTCCGAGTCATCGCACGACTCTCAGGTTCGCGTTCGCGTGGACGAATGAAAAAAAATACATTGCATGGCTCCCACCTGGGTCTTCGCCCACCTGTCATTCACAAATACACGAGCACAATGCATAGATCCTCGGCGCATGTCTCGAAGAAACGGCGATCTCCGTTTGCACCCCTGCAGGGTCCTCAGTTCCACTGCGCGTCGAGGGTCGCGGGAGGGGTCTGTGATGCGGCGGAAAACAGTGCATTGTAATGTACATGTGTATTTGGTGCGCGGTCATAACAGATTTAATGACGCCTAGATATCAGACTATGAACCATCATTAGGTCTTCCATGTCTCTGCCACAGGGTCAACGCTCTCGGGTTTTCGAGCTGTGCAAACGGAGGCGACACCAGAAGAACCCCCGGACTTAGGATAAACGCAGACTCTTTATTCCCGTGGCACTTGACGCCCACGTCCAAATGCAGGTCTTACCATGCAACAAGTTTCGCAACCGCGTCCACGCGCACTGTTCGCCCGGATTCCAGAATCAGCACATTGTGTACGACTACCGTACAAGGAGAGAAATTCAAACTGACCGTCATACGCCGATCTGGAACTCTTACTTTCGACTTCAGAAAGACGCTCTGCAAATATCGTTGTTTTTCTGTCATCGACGCGCGAGCCCTGTCGGGTAAGACCGACACCAACATGACCGATCTCCACCCTCTCTCCCTCCTACTTAAGCGGCATACCAATGCGCCCGGCCGCCTTCCCATCCGCGGCGCATAAATGTCCTCCAAAGATCACAAAGCCCTGAAGCGTGCAACGTGGTCTGTCACATCATATCATATCAGATTAACTTGGGACGAGATAGACCGAGACAACCGAGCCTCGTGGGTTCGCTTCTTCCAGATCTATGCAAATTATTCCAAACATGTATGCGCCTTCGGACCGTGCATCTCGACGACGCTTCTGGTTAGGTCGTATTCGCATCATCGGCCCGACGAACAGAGTGAAATTTGAATCAAGACCAGAAGAGACGCAGCGATTGCTTGCACGGAATCACAAAGTAAAGTCGAGTTATCGATCGGCGGAACACGAAAACATGACGTGACGGGTGTCTGCTAATGGGCCAAATGGCTACCCACTTCAACGCCGTACCAACCTTTGAAAATGGGTCGGACCGGACACTGGGTGCCAATCGGTGTGTTTGATGTGTCATCGTTGTGGAACCTTCGTAAGCTGCCACTCCGAGTCCGGCTCAGTACCTCATCCCCGGGAATGTAAGTACGAATGGAGTACGGGAAGACCACTCATCACGTCTCATGGTGGGAGCGGTGGGGTGTGGATCGGAAACACTCTCACTATTACTCAAGTAAATAGTGATTATCGACGAGGTTGCCGCATCGCGTCGTTCGAAGCTGCATCGTGCAAGTCAGTATGTGACTACATAACCTCAATACGTTTCATCGCTCCACTTTTATTAAGCCATGCGTTGGTTGGCGGGTGTGATCGGAGTCACGAGGAAAGGAAGAGAAACCCACAAGAAAGAGCCGTCGGACACCCTTTCATCGCACTTGACATGGCTCGTAGCACCGGTGGCCCGATCGGAAAGTTCCAGTAGTGCCAGCGATTTGTCTCATCTGACACGCGGTGGAGCCTAGGCCCAAGGTCTCCCTCAAGTCACCTAACAAAGTCAGACCGCTCCGACACTTGAGTTATTTTTTTTGGCGAGCCGATCCAAGCCAACGACTGCGCCAGTCACGCCAGTCATTCAACGACGGGCTCGAAAGATCAGATCCACAACAGTTCAACCTTGAAAAAAGTTTTAGTTTATCGCCGCTGTGACGACGCTCCGTGTTTCGAGGGATAAGTAAGCCAGGAGACCAACAAAAACGAGACACCAGCCAACCTGCACCGCTTGGCTTTGCCGATATGATCGCGGGGCATCGCTGGCTCCATGGCACATGCTGGCTGGCCAGCACTGTGGCGTCGAACGTTGTGCGTCGTAGTCATCGAATACTTACATATATCAATCCCATCGATTAAAATCGATCACACGTACCATCATTATGTGTATCAGCATATTGATGGTCTTGACTCCCTGGAGGGGCAGTGCGGTACACGGTACCGTCACGGTGAAGGGAAAGAAGGGGAGGAAAAAACGGGAGGAGCTCCGAGGCTCTCTGAATCAGGGAGGTTGATGTCGACTTTCATGATATGCATGATGTGATATTGATGATATGATAGACAGGATGAGTCAGTCAAGAATCAAGATGAACCACTAGCCTGAAGCTTGTTGTTTCCGACCTGTCGGCACGAGTTTGACGTGGAGCAGCAGTGGGAGGTAATCTGGACACGACAGAAAGGAAAACAAAGGGAAGAGAAAAAAAAATTCATCATCGAGTTGGTTCTCGTTCTCCTTTCGGACGTTATTCTCGCTATTTTTTATTCCGCCGAAGGGGGAAGAGGGGCATGGCACATGCACATGCTATGGAAGACTCTGAGTTTGTTCACCGATCGAACGTTCCTGTGCCGTGATGGACGTTCTTATACGTCACTCTCCCGCGTGAATTTCCGCCATGTTCCCCTGCAGCAGATGCGATTCTGATCTGAGTCAGTCCTGGCATGAATATGAACGGGTTCCTTTTTTACAAGAACCTGATTGTTTTTTTCTGGCTCCTATGGTACAACAGATGTGACCTACAACAGTAATGCATACACAGAAAAGCAGGGACAGAAGTAAAAAGACAAAGAGAAGAAATCAATCTCATGAACAGAGTCGGAGTCCGGTAACCCCATCCGACAGCACAACAAAAGACTCCGCGGTATACCACGGCGACAGACGCTCGCATACTACTCACGAACGGTACGATAACGACGACGACGCCGATGATGATGTCGTCATACGTAGAATGACCAAAATCCCGTCTGAATGTCCAGAGAAAATAGCGTCTACCATGATCTCTTGGCCAGGCGAGGCCGAGCTCGTTGAACGCGCCGGCGACGTGGGTAGCCTCGAGCGTGCCGACGACGACCCTTGGGCACTCGGGGCCGGAGATCGGTTGTGCCCATGTCCCCTCGACGTCGATGCCGTCAAATCACGGCGGCGACTGGGAGGCGGCGTTTCAGGCATCCTGTCGATCCTGCATGACGGACGGAGTGAGAAAATAAAATAATTGGAAAATTGGAAATTAGAAAAAGCCGGGGATGAGGAAGAATAGTTCGTTGAAGAGAAGGGAGGAAGGCGACCCTAACTTACCTTGAATCTCTGCCTTTGGGGAGCAGCAAGAATTTCCCATATCCGAATCCGCCGTCGCTCGGTTGACCACGTTCGTTGACGCCCCATGCCTTGATCACGTCAATCCAGCTGCGGACTATCTTGTCGTTCCTCAGAACGACGAAGTCGAAAAAACTCCGGCCCATCACGGTCATAGTGGACAAGAGGTGGTCGTTGGAGCAATATTGAATGGGGCAATGTATCGAGAATCGATCGAGTATGAGTGCTGTACGTGACGACTGTGAAGGGAGAGGTTTGAATGATAAAACCGGAGGCAGCGTGGATTTCGATTGGTCGCCGTGTGCAGAAGTGTCCTCGAGGACGTCAGTGATACCCGGAATGAGAGGAAGCGGACTTGGAGGCATGGGCGACGGGTCGCCCCATCGCTGTTTCGACGGCAAGTAAGCGCTGCGATGAACGGGGGAAGATCCGGCTGAGAACCTACGCGAAATTCAAAGTCCGTTGCGCTGGGAGTGACGACGACGACTTCTTGAGCTGTCGATGCGTTTTGGAAAGCCTTGGGCCCCGGTACGGCGAGCGAGATACTACCGACAATCACGTTATGGACGACAGTACGCGACTGAGATACGATTAACAATGCATATCAGCAAAGAGGGGAAGTAGACTAACAACAGAGCAGAGGAGATAGCCCTTGAAGGGATCCTTGTGTTTGAGACGAAGATAGGCGATGACTGCCGCCTTGTCCTGGCGGATAGTGTCGCTAAGGTTAAGGTAAATCGACGATTAGAATCAGAGGACAACAAGGGATACCAAAAACGTACTAGTGGAGTCTTCGAATGGCAGGGAATTCCTCGGGGTGAACGAGCTCGAGGGCAGGACGTCCGATGACATCGCGAGGTTCGTAACCTGAAGAAG
Organism: Leccinum incarnatum; assembly: GCA_038091095.1. Taxonomy (NCBI): domain Eukaryota; kingdom Fungi; phylum Basidiomycota; class Agaricomycetes; order Boletales; family Boletaceae; genus Leccinum; species Leccinum incarnatum. The sequence goes on from JBBPNG010000043.1 coordinate 23,035, forward strand.
AAACACATGAACATGGCGGAGGACACAATACAAAGTACTTACCCAAGAGCTCGGTAAGAGACTCGGTGACAAAGAGCCAGCGAACCTGTTCGGAGATGAGCAATACAACCCATGGACACGACAGCGACAGACATCTTCCGAAAAGTCAACAATGGCAACTTTTCGGAAGTGTTAGCGGCGCAATATACTGGTAGGGGGGAAGACGTACTGCAAGAAACACGGGGAGTGTTACCAGCCGAATCCATTCAGAGTCCGCGAGCTGAAAGAAGGTACGATCGGAGTGGGGGGTAAACAACTCGACGGCGGAGAAATACGAGCTGAGGGGCAGGGGAGGAAGATGAGGAGACAATAGACGGGGCAAGGGGGGGACTTTTATCAGCGTGGAAGAGGATCTGGGCATAAATTAGTAGGCTCTCGGAGCCAGAAGTGATGAACATAACATCACGAGGGCGGGTTTTGCGACGCAATTACTGCAGGTACGAAAAGAAGGATAATGGGGTCATCTGGCAGGGACGCACCTAGTAGGACAACGCCACGATCATCAGGCGCGGCGAGCAGCAATGCATGTGCAATGCGGACCTGTTACTAGCGGTGAGAACGGATTAATTTAAAGTGTACGATTCGCGAGATCTTCGCATCGGCGAGAGCCACGTCTCAATCTCACCTGCCTCGTTTTAGTAGCCACTACGATCATTTCCAGTGATGTGGTCAAACGCACCCGAAATCGCTGCCGGTGACCTCGTCATCATATGGCAGGTAAGAAAACTAATTCAGGTTTTTCAGGTTGCTCATTTATCGCCACTACAGACCAGGGAACTCGTACAACCGCTGCTAATCACCCCGGGGAAAGACCTGAACAACCGCTTTGGCCACTACAAGCACGACGACCTCATCGGCCTTTCCTATGGATCCAAGGTCGGATCTCGCAACGGCAGGGGATTCATTCACGTCCTCCGTCCCACACCAGAACTCTGGACATTGGCATTGCCCCACCGCACCCAAATTCTCTATCTTGCCGATATCGCGTTCATCACCTCATGGCTTGACATTCGACGTGGGAGTCGGGTCATTGAAGCAGGTGGGCTCCCTTTACGCTACCACGCGTTGTGGCATTCCCCCACCCCCTTGGCGAGATTCACATGAGCCAAGTCTATATCTCAATCATTCTCCACCGATGACCGCTTCCATACCATCTTTCCCGGCCATGTCCATCTTTTCCTCGACACGGCCCGGATACACACGTCCCCCCATCCAGCACATTGCTCACCATCGCTCTTCTTCGTCCAGGTACAGGCTCCGGCTCCTTCTCGCACTCCGTAGCCAGAACCATCGGCACCTCCGGCCATCTTTATTCCTACGAGTTTCATGAAGCGCGTGCCGATAAGGCGAGGTGCGTCTTGTCTCTCTTCGCTCACGCAATCTATCCTAATTGTGGTTTCGGTTTTTCCCATCGAGCAGAGAAGAGTTTGTCCGTCATGGAATGGAGGGTATCGTCACGCTAACGCACCGAAACGTGTGCAGGGACGGCTTTACCGTCGAAAACCTCGTCGATTCGGGTACGTTTCTCTAAGTTGCTCCTTTATACCCCCCGGTCATCTTTTCCCGTTGATCTCGTTAGTCTTCCTCGACCTCCCAGCACCTTGGGACGCCATCGCACACGCGAAAAAAGCTTTGCGGGTACGTCCGCCGACAATAGGCATGTAGTGTCAGACACGACGGGATTGATGGTTGACGCATTTCTTCCTCTTTCCCCTTGTATTTGCCAGAAAGACTGCCCTACGCGGATATGCTGCTTCAGTCCATGCATAGAACAGGTTCTGCGAACTGTCAGTACACTCAACGAGGCCGGTTTCATTGGTACGTTCCATCTTTGGGCCCGAGTCGACCTCCATAACATTTTCTTACTTTCTGTGTTTTTTTTTGGTCGCTAACGACGACGCAAACATCACTTATTTCAATCTGGGTTATCCCTCCCTTCGACATCCCGCAGACATTACCATGTACGAAACCCTCCTCCGCCCGCACGAAGTCCAACAGCACCTGCCACCCCGACCGCTCAGCGAAGCCGTCGACAAACTCATACGCATGGCGGTCTATCGAGAGGAAAAACGCCAACGCCAGATCGCCAACGCTGGAAAGCGGAAACGAGAGGAAGACTCGACGGCGATTGAGAAGGATTTAGGAACGAGAGCAAGAGCGGTGGCTGCGGCTAGGGAGGGAGAAGGGGAAGGAATAGAAAGTGCAGCAGGGTCAGAAAAGAGAGCGAGAGTGGATGCAGAGACGTCGGCCACGTCCGCGTTCGACCTTGACGTGCAGGAGTGCGGAGAGAGAGAGACGCGGAGGCGTGAGATCGTTCAACCCTTAGCACCGCCAGAAGACGAGACAGCGGGCACCGGCGCCGTTGCGGGGCCGAGTCAAGCGGAACCTGTCCCTGTCAAACTCAATCACTCCAAGGTATTACCAGACGTCCGGGGACACACGTCCTACCTGACGTTTGCACGTCTCGTGCCCTTCCCTCTCCCCGCATCCGATCCAATCAACCAGGAAGAAGACCATCTCGTGCCTGCACACACTTCATAACATCGGAGTCTGAACAAAACCAACGGTTGCATCCATGTGCACGATTCAGAAGGAGTAAATTTATATTCTGTATTAGCAGATCGTAAACGAAAAATAAAACTGACACGTAGCATTATGAGTACTGTAGATGATACACAAACAAAAAGCGAATGGAATGGGAGGTCTATCCCGCAACAGCCCTTCGGTATGCCTCTTCCATCGCACGTTCTTCTCGAAGCTGAGCCGCACTCTTCTGGGGCCGTCGTCGAAGCACACGGCCCGAACCCGGATTGGAATTGGGGTTGGGGTTGGGTGTCGATGGAAGGGTCGCAGGAGAACCAGCACCTGGCGTGGCAGACGCATCAAGGTGGCGACGTTTGGTGGAGGGCGTGTTCCCTTCCTCTGCTTCCTCGCCCTCACCATCAACATCAGAAGCATCCTCGCTCTCCCTCCGTCTTCGCGTCCGTTTCTTTGATGTCCGCGTTGTTCTCGCACCCGATTTCGTACTCCCTCTTCTCTTCGCAGTACGACGCCCCGGTCCCTCGACCCCACTTCTTGATGGTCCCTCTTCCACGTCAGGCACTCCTCGACCTCGTGATCCCTCTATCACCAGATCATCCTCGTCTCTTTGTGGTGGTGGCAGTGGTGGTGTCCCCATCTTATCCTCCTCTTGTAACCGAGCATGCGACTCCGCGAGTTCGCGCATCGTTTTTGGGACGCCCTTGCGAAGTGCAGGCTCGGGATCCACCTCGGCTTCCACTTCCATTTCCCCTCCGGCATCGTCATCCCCAGTTGGGACGAGGAGTTGATCTTGGAATACTGATGTCTCCAGCAGGTGCTTGTCCTCGACCAACAGATGAGCTCGATCGTCGTCTCCACCCAAGTGGAATCCGGACGTCGTCGTTGCGGTCATGGGGTCGGACCGGTGTAAGTCACGCGGGAGATGAAACGGTTGTACGATGTCATCTGCAGTGGTGAGGTATCCTCCCAGTTGCTGCGGTAGTCGAAAAAAAAAGAGGAAAGAGACGGTTAGCCAACTTAGTCGGCACAGCCCGAACAATCTACCCACCTCGTTTTCGTCAGCGTTGAGCCATGATTCCCGTCGGTGCAGGGACTGTTGTTCTGGAGGCGCACTGGATTTGTTGGCCTGGCCCGCGGCGTACTGTTGCTGGAGTCGTTCACGAATACGGAGACCATGAACGAGTCGTGTCCATCGTTTACACGTTCGTTCCAACCGCTTGGCACGAGCTCTTTCTTCTGCGTCTTGATCCGCTTCTAGACACGCCTAGATCGCCGCCAGAATGGTCACGTCAGCCGCGTACGGCCGAAGTTGTAGGTAAGTCGGTGATACACACCTCCACGATCACGTTTTCGTTCTCGGCGGCGACGACGATGCCTTGAATGACAGGCATCGCTTTTCGCTTTCTGAATTCAAACCCCGTCTAGATCAATAAATGGAAACGCGTCAGCCCAGACGAACGAAAAGATGGAATCATGTGTAAGTATTCGATCAGAATGGGTTGCACGTACCACCGCCTCTGCATAATCAAAGCCGAGTTTCTTGGCTATTTTCGCAGCCCCCTTAACTACCCCTCAAAGGTAAGATGACCCAATGGGTAAAGAAGTGGTTCGAGTACACGTACATGGGATGTGCGCCGCCCCTTCAGGTAACATGGAACGTACGTACAAGTCGATATTTCCAAAATCATTTTTTGGTATTTTTCCCTACGGAAAAGAATACGTTTCGTCAGCCTCGAGGGTGAAGAGGAAAGCAAGAATATGAAACTGGGAGTTTATACGCACGTCATTGATGGGTTCTGGTCTATACAGCTCTGTTTGTGAGAGCGCGTACAATCCTTGCATTACTTCACCATCTCCGCCGGTGTGGCCCTCTGCTTTGGTCCGTTCAAGCGCCAGTTCCATCTCCCGTTGCCTACTGACGGTCACCGCGCGTTGCTTGACCATTTTCATGGGTTGACAACCTTGACGCACTATGCGTCCCTGCCGCATCCAATTTTCCGCAGTCTTGAGGGAAATCACATACGAACGTGGATATACAGGCTCCCCTCTGAATTTTCCAAGCTCAGTGGGAGGATCAATGACTTGATCACGCCTGAGATGACGAGCCAAAGCATACCTAAAAAGTGGAATGGAAAAGAGTGACTCCAAAGAAAAGGAGAAGGGAAAACGAATTCACGCACAAGGGATGATTCTTGAAGCCCGCGATCGTGGTTGGCATGCCTTCGGTCAACTGATGGTTGTGTAATTCATCATCCTCGAGGTCGTCCCTTTGCTGCGAACAAAAAGAAGACACCATCAGAATACGTTCATCTCCGTTCCGTCCACGGAGCTTGGATTATACATACGAGGCGATAAGGTCTGGTGATGCATTGCACGACCCTAGTCCACCATTCTTTACGTCCACCGGTGGGGCCTGCACCGACGGCCTGCACTTTCGATACCTTGGCTGTATAATCGCGGGCATAACGCGCCGTGATATCACGACCAAAACCATCCTCTTCTAGACAGATGACATATAGCATTCTGTTATCTCGCGCGACGGAGGATTTGCTTGATCCTGTGGTTTGTGCATAACCTGGATCGAAAATGTGTCGTTTGTTCACAATACCGCGGATGGGATCCACGGGCAACCAGCGTGAGTCTGCACGAGAAAATACCTCTGTCCAAAAGACGGGTGGTGTAGTCATCGGATCCTGCGATTCTGCGACCGCGTTGACATAATCGCTTAGAGAGAATATGAAACGGCCACGCGTTTTCACGTACCCAGAATTCTTGCCCCTGTGGCTGGTGATTCACCCCGGCTAGTTGATTGACTTTTTCGTTGGCGAAGTTTGATGTCTGCCTTGGCCTTGCCTTTGGAACTGTCCCTCTTTGGAGCTTGTTTCCCAGCTGCCGACTTCCACGGAACACTCTGTAAGCTAACGACAAGTCTTGCAGGGATATCAAGTGCCCGACACAAAGCGGTGAAGAGCTGCGCACTGGTGTCTCTAGACCCTTGCCGCATCAGCGCATGTTTCATGAGCGATTCAGCACTCCGAATGCATTCATAACCGTTTTCGTCGGGTTCCTCCCCGTCGTCTTCAGAGGCTAGAGCAACTTCTTCCTCGACCTCCTCAAAGGTCCTACTCCTGATGTGCCCGGTAGGCGTGACGGAGAAGAAGGTTTCACTCCACCAGGTGACTAAACGATCGACAGCCGCTTCGAACAGGCAACCACGTTTGTTTTGATCTGGGACACGCGACTTGTGTATCATTGCGAATCCATTCTGAAGCGCAAGTGGGGTGACAGAGAGAAGTCGAGCCTAGGGTGATGAGTCAGCCGTGGAAAGCGGAACGAAAGGTAGAAGTTCCAAGGTGCTCACGTGAAGAAGAGGGTCATTGATCCACTTGTTCCGTATCCAAGCATTGGCGAGGAGAGCGACGGTGTGGATTTTGTGACTGGTCGTTCGCAAGACACGTTGTTCATGCAGGGCAGCTGCCGCCTTCTTCCTGTTCATATTCATATTCCAGCCGGGTATAACACGCAATAATTATAGCAGGACTCACTTGGCATCGTCCGCCTTGGGCCGTGGTTGGAGTGTGATTTCGATGTTTTGCCGAGGGATGGGAGGGGAGAGTTGGATGTCGAGGGGTACGTCAAGTTGCTGTTGCTGCTCCTCTGGAACATATACTTCCTCCCAGTCTAGTTCCTCGTCGGTGCTATCTCCCGCAATTGAACCCGGCATGCTGGCGTTGGTCGTCGTCTGAAACGATCAAAGACTCAGACTCATTGTGTATGTGACTAGACTCGCAAGATTCGGAGTCATACTCAAGGTTTCCCACGCAACGTCGGCTCCTGCTGATTACAAAGAGGACGCTCCCGACGACGTTTTCATCTCCAAGAATTGGGGCAGAGAGGCCCAGATATTGTTCAGGAGTTGGCGAATCTCTCGTATCATTTGAGTTCATCGCTGTACCCGGCTGAATCGTTTGGTTTGTCCATCAGGTCGTCCTCGCGATCCGGCTTGTGTCATTGTCTTCCATCGGCGACCTGTCCGCCGCCCAGCGTGATGCCTGCCGCCTGCGTGGAAAGGTCTTGGATTTCTCGACCATCAGGCGCCGTGAACCCCTTCTGCAAGACGACCCTCTATTCGCACTCCCTCGGCGTTTGACACTTCGCGGCCCGTCCGGGCCGGCACTCCGGGCCTTCGGTTCGTTTCCCCTGTCTCTCTTTCTTCCCATGATACAGTCGGTTCCAACCTCGTCCGTGATGCAATAGATACAGGCCATAATGCCTGTTTCACTTCGCAGTGCCTGGCCTGGAGCGCACTGCGGAACGCGCAAGGAATGACATAATGGGTTTCTTTGGAATATTCACAGAAGGTGCAACGTTTCGTTTCATTCTTCCCGTTGGCAAAGACGCCGTGCCGGGGGTACCATTGTTATGTCAGGAAACAAGTACAGTTACGACCATTGCCTGCATGAGTGGGCGCTTGGCTGAATCCCATGGGCAGAAAACAAAAAGCGGAAGGTCATCAACGTCAAAGTGATTCACGGCCTAAATTATTAGCAAACATATCAAAAAAAATGCGTCCTGCTACTGACTCGACACCTTACACTTACTTACTGCCGGCCCGGCAGTGCCAGCTGATCCGATTTGGTCCATAAACTACTGGCTTGGACTCCGTGCGTGACTGTTGCGCATGACGCTCATTTCCGAGCATGGACGGTACATCTTTCCAGGCCGGGTACCTAATAGCCATCCCGATGAAAGAACAAAATTTTCTCTGGACGTGCAGTTGTTAAAAACGACGCGGCCGTCGGAATTGGAAGATGCAGTCCCCTATGGATGGATAAAGAGCGACGCCAATGGTCCCCGGTTTCGACACGAATAATACAATTCAGCACAAATCCAGCATGCAATTGTGAGGAACAAGTCCCTTGGCCCTCGAGCAGGCATCCAGTCCGCACGCGACAGCATTCGCTCATTTCTTGAGCAGTTCGATGTGTATATAAGGTGGTTCCATTCGACGAGAATGTTTACCATGAGTGTGCGTGTCAACGATGCGGTGCAACGTGGCTTTCCAGTCAACGATGGCCCGTCAATGTGCACTAACTTACGAACGGGAGTTTTCTATGCGGCGACGACCACCGGCGCACACCTCCATCACCGTCCGACTCAACTTTGGGTTACACACATTATATCGTGCACTGCTTTCGTGGACAACGTGGCGGAACATTATCCAACGGATCTACCAAATCTCTATCACTTCAATGAGCAGTTCATTCGAAAAGAACTGCAGGAAAATCATGGTGTTTTGAACTATTCCTTCACCCAGGGTTCATACGGAGGACTTAGAGTTGAAACGTTGAAGGCGCATTGGTGATAGGCCTCTGCCATTGTTAAATATACATATTTGACAAGATGACCATCATACTTCCATACAACGTGAACTTGAACGATAAGTAACTAAGTAATTCAGTTGCGGTATTCAGGTAGGCTATGGAAATGGTTCCTCTGCCAAGTATTAGAGTGAAAAAAGGACCGGATAAAGTTGTAGAACAAAATATGTGGGGAGAGAGATTGTCACACTCGGACCCGTCCGTGACAAGAATTTGATCTCCTCATCGGCATCTTAGTGCCGAGCCTGTCGGACCGCAAATATATACATGTTTAGGTCAGAGTTTGAATCTCCGAAGCGTGCCGTAGTGTGACCCGATGTGACTCAGAAACCAGGAGTTCTCCGTACTCCCAATGCGAAGAGATAAAAATCAGACAAAAATCAAAATGTGTTTCGTTCTCGATCTGTATTACCGTACCGAGCATGATTTTTGTCGAGGTTGTAGAAAATCATTCTTATGTAATACGATCAAGCACATTATCCCGATCTGGTCACATTGGCCTTATCTTTGATTATGGTCATCCAAAGTCCGCATGTGAGTTTCAGGCCTTGTCGCAGCCTCAGCTCTTCCTTCCTGTTATCAGCTTGCAGCTCGATCTAAACCCAGAAAACATCAACGATCATGATTATACCTCCCCCGCAACGCCTTCCCCAGGCCGAGTTCGATGTCAGTCCTAGTGCAGCACTCTCAGAGGACCACTCACACATATCGTTCTCCCACAGTTGCTTATGAACGGCGTGGTCAAAGACTCTATCCAAGCCTTTTCCGAGCTCGCGGGCTTGACACTCCCCGGTGACGATGTAGGCGTACCTGCCCAATACGCCCGCATCGTGTCCACGATGTTCGATCAGCTCAGCGCGGACAAGATCCCCTGCGGCAGACCCGGACGGGACTTTCCGGCAGAGCAACTAGACATCGCGTTCGCCTCCTTGGTCGGTCTCGGCGTTACCCTCCCCATATGGCTCAACCACAACGACACCTGGAAGGACCTCATCAAATCGCTCACCGCCCGCTGGCCCGACATCCGACGGTGGTTGCTTTTCTTGTACCGGGAAGTCGTCATCAAGAATGATCTAGACATATCCGTGCGGTATACCTGCAAGAGCGCCATCGTGGAGTTTCTTGGGCTCATCCGTGACAGACTCCTCTTATCTTGGTCCAAAATCATCACTACCGATCGCGAGGTCATGAAGATGATCTGCGATCTCTGGTTCATCGAAGCCCGGGACCCCCGCTTCTCTAGCTGGTCTGCCAAGGGAAACACCCAGCGTGAATCCGCCGTCTTCAACTCCTGTTTCCTCGTCGCCCACGAAATGGGCACGACCATCGATTGGGACAACTTGCTTAGCCTGTTTCAAGGAGAACCAGAAGTCATCGCAACCGCCGCGCTCTGCCATCTCGACCACGAAATCTCCCGTCAGACGAAGTGGGACATGAACTGTATCGCATGGGATTTGCACATCATCACCGCCCTCTCCCTTCGGAAGAACATCCGGGTAGCGCTCATGGGCCAAGGCACAATCAAAGCCGCTTCCGAGATCCTTCAGTTTGTTGTCAACCGCGAATGGGAGGGTGGAGAGCGTGTGTTCGCGGCGCGCTGTACGGTCAATGCGCTGGTCCTCTTGAGGGCGCGCATGGAGGACATGGATGCGCTCCCCTTTCTTACACAGGCCCTCCAGCGGGGACTCATCACATCACTTCTCAAGTGCGAGTTCTTGTTGCAGTTTTCGGAACACGCAGAATCCGCACGTTTGGAGCCCGTCACATTGCTGAGGGACATCCTCCCTGGGTATACGGTGTACCGCTCGATCTTGCATCTCCTTACTGTTTCCGTCGATTTGGCAGTCGCGCAGAAGTTGGAGGCCAGGTTATCGAAAGGCGGGGAGCTCTACAAGGCTTGGAAAAAGCTAAAAGACCTGGTCGACGAGCGCCGCAGGTTGGTAAGACGCGACATCGTCAACGGACATATCCAAACCTGCCAAAACGACATGGTGAGCAGCGTCCATTCGTATTGCGCCTGGCCGATCTAACATGCCGCGGTTGCCCAGTGTTCGAAGTCCGGCCGTTTAGACAGATTCTGGCGCTGCGGAGGTTGCCTCCATGCTTATTATTGCAGTCGGCAATGTCAACGATATGACTGGCGTCACGGGAAGCACAAACAGTACTGCACACGGGTCCATCAGCGGTTCGTCCGTACTGGTATGTCAAGTTTCGTCCTTACCTGGTGACCGCTGGCATTCACGGTGAATGACCGGCCAAAATTAGAAGGGCGCATGTCAAGCGTGCACGGGAAAGATCTCAAGTTCTTCGACCAGATCATCCTCACCGAGCTGAGAAAGCACCACACGCGCTTTGCCGCACATTCTGCTCCCAAGCTGACCCAAGTCGAATTCAATCTCATGACCGGAGCGGGCTACGCCGTCTTTGACGCGCGAGGGACAAGCGCGAATCCGTTTGGTACCAAGTGTACGTGCGAGACGTTTGCGAATGCGCGGTGGAAGCACATGGCAGAGGTGGTGAGGGAGGGAAAGAAGCCGATGGTGCTGGTAAGAGCTTTTATACCTGGAGGTGCGGCGAGGAAGATTGTACTTCAGGCGATCCCGCTGAGTGTGGTGATTAATGAGGGACAGGGAAAGCGACAGAAGGATCGTGTGGTGGAAAAGTACCTGTTTAATCTGATCTTCACGTGTTGTGGAGATACCGACAACTGAAGTAGTGCAGCTACTACTTTGAGGTTTCATGTCGATAGTATGTGGCTTCGGTATGTGTACATGTAGAGCGTTGACAACGAGTTGTAAGCTTCTTTATCCAAGCAACAGCGAGAGCCGTGAATGATAACTGTGCTGTGCCATACGGAGACGAATGATTTGCATATCTCCCCCTTGCACTCGCTTATTATACATTGTACATGATCAGCATCCATCAAATCTTGTACTGGTTATGTACACAAAGCATACCATATCGTTAGCTACATGGATCGGAAAAGCGCCCTCGCAATGCGATGCAGTTCTCATTTGGGAGTCGATTTTGGGATGGTCACGGTCAGAATACCATTCTCCATTCTTGCCTTCACATCTTCAGCCTACCGTTTTCGTCAGAACTGAATTTCGACAACCATTGATTGATGTGCTTACCTTGGTGCCAAAGGGAATTTGAAACGTCTGAGGAAACTTGCTGGAGCGACGCTCACGAACTACCCCTCCCCCTCGCGATTGTCCGTAACAATAAACTCTCCCGACACGGTTAGACGGTTCTACCGGAGGCCGATGGTGATGTTTTCCAGCTTGATATCAGGCAGTTCAAAGTTCAAACGTCGCCTTCACGTCGTTCGAATTCTGTGACTCATTTACGTCCATTCTCCAGGAGTGAATGCGTTGAGTAAAAGGGTGGAATAGAAGAAGGTATGAAAGATGATGGTCTTGGGCGGAACAAATCAAAGCATTCTGTGGTGTTAGTGCACGCACCTTTCACTTCGAGGGAACGGTAAGGCCAGAAACGAGCATTGAACACGTCATTGAAAAGACGGTCAGACCCGACGATACAGAAGCCTTGGGTCATAGCGGAAACGATGCCAATAATTCTGGAGATGAGCACTTTTGTTGACGCTTGTTTGAAGCCGTCCCAATTGAGGTGTCTCCTTTCAGCTTTACATTTCTTCGCTGATAGCCTCAGAAAACGAAAGAATCTCGAGTAGGTTTTATGATATGCAATCCATACCGCCAATAAATCAACAACGTACTACAGCTTCGAACATAATGGGCTCGAGTTCTTGTACTTCTTGACCTTCTCATCTCGCTCGCGTCCGAGTCAAAACCAATATTTAACCTAACTATCTCGCGTTTGGGCCATCGCTTGATCCTGGACTTTCCGCACCGTCAACGTGTACCTTATTTCTCTAATCCACGCCTTGAGATGTCTATATTCGCGTTAATGTTCATGTTCACCCGTGTAGTCAATACTTTTTACCTAATATTGCGTCTCCCAGCGTTTTACAAACACGAACAATAATGCTATCATCTGAGTGCACGCAAGGGATGTCCGTAGATTCTTATACATCATTAACTATGGCTACATCAACTGGACCGTTTGTTATTGACTCTTTACTGAATGGTTATCTGTTGTGGTGGTTGTTCGGGAGCCGCCTTCGGAAACGACACAGTAAGTAGCCCGTTCTCCATCTTGGCCTTTACATCCTCAGCCTACCGTTTCCATTAAATTCGTATTTCGAGATGATATCAGCGGTCGACGTACCTTTGTGCCAATGGGAAGTTGTAAAGTCCGGGCGAACTTGCCGTATCGACGCTCGCGAACAGCGTATCCAGTCCCCTCTTGAGCATTATCAGCCGTAGACTCTCCATAAACCGTTAGCAGGTTCTGCTGGAGGTCGATGGTGACGTTCTCGGGCTTCAGGCCGGGAAGTTCGAACGTTGCCGTCACGTCGTTCGAATCCTCTGACTTCTTCACGTCCATTCTGTATGAGGGTAGATTTATATTTTCAATAGAATCAAAAAAGAAAGGTACATACCTGGGACGGAATGAATCAAGGTGTTGCGTACTGCTGGTGTAGGCACCTCCCTCTTTGCCGGAAGGCCAGAGACGAGCATTGAATGCGTCGTCAAAGAAGCGGTCAAACTCGGTGATGGGGTCATAGTGGAAACGAATCAATGACGCCATTACTGAAGAGAAGGCGAGCGATGAATAGAGGTGTTTGGGAAGTAGTAGAATTTGCGTTTGGTAGTTTGGTTGAAGAATTGTGGGGACGAGAATCGTTTGCAAGGGGAGTTTTTATAGGGTCAATACACACAATTCGCAGACCTATGCGAAAAATCGAGATGTTTCGAAGCATCCTCCGGCAGAGTATTGATGCTTCGATGAGCTTCGAGTGGCTTCTGGCAACGTCTAGCGTTGAGTTACCATTATGGACAGTATTGATACCTATTTGGATGATATCCAGAAAGGAAATTCTCCTATCTGATCGTAAAGAGCCTCCGTCGATCATTGCCTTGGCCTTTCCGTGATGTGTTTGGCTTGAAAATCATTTCATCTTTGATACTAATCAGAAGATCAAGAACGACGCTTACATGCAAGTGACCGTTCTCGAGTCGAAGTCCATTGTCCTGATGCCAGAATCTAATTCAGCACATGCAATCTAGCGGGAGCAAATTTTCAAGAGTCAAGACAGATAATAGATTAACCTGTGGAAGTGCAACGACGCGCAGATCATCAAAATTTCATGTTTGCGACATGTTCTGTCTGTTCAACCTTGCTACGTTATGAGCTATCCGTGCTTTATCTTCTTATTATTGTGGAACTTGGTTATGACAGACCTGCGACAAACTTGACGTTTCATACCGCCGCAATAGCTTGGGTCCGCACATCGTGGTATATGTTCCACGTAACTTTGGTCTAACCGCACGTTGCAGATACAAATGAAGTTCAACTTCAGTGATGAAGGATTGGACAAAAAAGGACATGAAGTCTCAGGCCCTGGGCGCTTCTTGGCTTGAAGCTCTATTTGGCAGCGCTCGACTCCGAGTCTCCGACCCGGATTTCGAACACCTCGACCTTCAAGCTTCAAGTACGAAGGCTCCGAATCTCTGTACTATGGACACTAGGACGCTCACCGGTAGTCCAGTCCGGGCGTTAGGTCAAAGTGCTTTGATTCCTCCTGGACGGCACTTTTCGTTGTGGCGCAGCAACGGACGTGACTAGCTGGATCCCACCGAGCGTTTGCACCACGCCACGCGTCTTTTATCCCCCCGACCTCCATCTTCGACCATCAGAGAGGCAAAGGTATTGTTTCCTCGGGTGTTCAACATTCGTTTGACATCTTTCCCATTATGCACACGGCTCGCGATCCCGGTTCGTCGGTGGGCGGCAACGACGCGTCAAAGCAGTATGTGACACGTCCTGTGCGCCGCTCGCGCTTTGATGATGAGTTCCAATTGTCTTCCATTTTTGTAAAGTGTCCCGCTCACCAGCTCGCGTCCATCCATCTCTGGCTCATGATGCTCAGTGCCCGCTTTGGTCGGCTGCTCACTTTCCTTTACGCTTTGACGACAATGGAGGTCCACACCTACAGGAGTTGTGAATCGTATAAATTCGAGGATGATTCCCCATATTCTACTCATCATTCCTTCAGAGAACATTCTATCTTCCTAACGAGCAGCGCTCGAGAACTCTATCCACCCTATCCCACTGTCCCTTGGCTTTTCGTATCTTGAAATGGATTATGTCAACCCTACCAATCTCTACCACCAGAATAATGGTGTAGGTTCTGGCCAGGTATGTGACTTTGCATTCACCGATCCGTCCTCATTTGACGACTCTCCCTCTGACAGTATTATGCCCGTGTCGGTAACCCTCCTGCCCACCCGGGAGCCATGCACGCGCAAATGCCACAATATTATGCGCTGCCGGATCAGCGCCGTATCGAACGCGTGCCGCGTCCCCTGCACTTCAGTCCCCCGTATGAAAGCATACCAGCCGTTACTTTCAGTGTCAACGGTTGGGCCGGAGTTCGTGTGAAGGATATCCTTAAGGATACAGTCATCATCGACTCACCGAATGACCAGGTGTTCGCGGAACACGGGTGGAGGACTGTCGTAGTCAACCTTGAGGTATGGACGGCAGTTCATCCCTGCGACTGTTGTTCTCAACACAATATCATAGTGGCCGGGCTACGATTGCAAGAATTCAAGTAACCCCATGTCATCGAGGATTGATGCGCGCCCCGGTGGGAGGGATATAACGCGTCAGGCTCTAGCCAGGGAAGTTTGTGGCCTACTGTTCAGTTTTCATAAGTTTATTAGTGTGAGTATTTGTTCGCTTCTGTCAACGCGCATACCCCTGACGAGAGCTTTCCACAGAAATACCCTATTTCTCCTGGCTGGGAAAAATGGGGAATGACGGCTGGTCCGGAAGGTATTCGCGTGACTGACATCGTTTTACTTTCAGTCCATTACTACCGAAATACTTGGGTCCCCGAGTTTTATGTGATTGAATGAGGGACTCGAGTGCATTTATAACCCATACATTCCTTTTCTTATCATTCTTCTATGTTATATTCATACGTTATTTGTATTTCATCTACACCATTGCATTTTCAACATTTCCACATCCTTTCCTATACGACTCTCCTTTTTGTTCTTGCATCACGCATTCATAGATCCATCCCATCGCATTCTAGACATTAACTGAACATCTGGCATTTTTATGTGTGGCGATAGAGAGATATTGACAGACGTTCCTTCGCAGGTGCCACAATCCTCCAGTTGGAGTCATGGGACCTACATACGTTTATACGTTGCTCACCGAGTACCTCTGGTGTGTCATCAAACTCCTCCGCGTTGTTAAGTAATGGCAGTAGGTATTCGGTCACTTGACAGAAACCAGCTGAAAACACTGATCTGGCGCTGTATAACCTCGCCTTATACTGGGCGTCGTCGCCGGGGGCAACTATGTACTCAACGATATTGTATATAATTGCGCTCCAACCATCTGGTTGACCATCCAATGTAAGTTCTGCTACTTTTTTTTCTCCCAACGATCATTGATAACTGCCTTCGACAAGTGCTCGCTTCATGCCAATAACACCTACTTGGCAGATCCTCGATTTCCTCACGCAACGGCGTTGTCCGAGGACTGAACGATCCTTACGCTTGGACCGACGGATGGCCGACCATATTACGTCTTCCGTTTCCCTCGACTTTGTCATGCACAACATTTAATGGCTGTCTTCGAGACGAACTTCGATACCGTCGTCAACGCGACCAACCTCTATGGAAACGTACGAGAGAGAAAGATCCTTCTTTTGCCACTGTTCCACGACCTCTGCAAAACCTCGTGACGGACTAAACCCAGACTGCCTCGCCACATGGACGCTTACCCCCTGAAGCAAGGAGACGACCCTCTGCCAGTGCCCCTGTACAAGAACGATCTCAACAACTTGGAGTCCCGACATGATCGACACTCTTCTTTCCCAGGTGCGGATGCGTGCACTGCTTATTCACAACACGCCCGTGGTGAGGCGTCTTAGTAAAGTATGTAGTACTAGTCTCGATCGCTCTCATCCGCGCATCGATACTATCGCAATCTATACCGATAATAGAAAGCTCTATGTTTGAGATTCAAAATTATAAATACATGGGCTTACATATTTTGACACTAGCAGTACTTGCTACTTAGTCGCGTTGAGAGTCTATGAAAATGAGAGAACGGATACTTGACTATTCCTGTTTTCGACGCAACGCCTTGACTACTTTCGCATGGACCGCACGGTTGAAGGTATCCGTAGATGGGACCCATCATATGGCCGTCGGGTCCCAAATAGACGAAAATCATAGCACACCAACCGCGGCGGCGAGCACGTTGTACGTCCCATAAAAATGTCTAGATCTGTGGCACCGTACCAACGCCACGTCCACGCTAGGCTGCTGTGCTCAACGTGCAGTTTACTCGCCCTGGCGACCCTGCCGATCGTCATCGCGTGATCGAGTTCGAAGTTGGCTTCTGGTAATGCACACGTTGGTGAAAATGTTGACATTACCTTTTCATCCTATCTTTGTCCGAGTCGCAATTACAATACAAATCCAATCGCCTAGCGATCTACGCTGCTACGGCTATATTATCCAGATCAAGTAAACTTAAGAGGGGATGATGGAAAAAGGGGTTGGAATCGTTTATCTGGAATGGCCCAAGTGATGCTCACGAACGTGCCGAACAAAGCTCTGGCGTTTGATCCAGCTGTAGCACCCTTCCCACTGACAGCAGAGCAGTACCTCTCTACCCAATTTCCGAATACCATGTGCACTCGCGAAATGTGCAGATACCGTTCTGCATGTAATCTGAGCACCGCAGGCCTCAGGATTATCATGCCGGGTCCATTTGCAGGTGGCTGTTGCTGAGCATGAGTGGCTGGATAAATCGGGATATAAGTCGGCCAAACTTGAAGGCATAGCCACGATATCAATATCAGAGGGGTGGTGATTCATGGCTGCGGGGTTGTAGTTCTAGAGGGCGGATTTAACAGAGAGAAGGATACTGTAGTGAATGAATTACCATGATAACTGTGTGATCAACGCCAAAAGATCTGTCCATTTCACGAAGGAGTGCGTTTCGGCATACCGGGAAAATAGCCTGAGATCGGGACATGATAGGGGGAACGGGGTATGGGTGAAAATGTGCTTCAGCAGGCTGTACATATGCATAATCTTGTCCCTGCTGTTGAGGGCATCCAGTGAGTGTAATGGAGGAGCATAAAAATGTACGTACGTTCTCTATGGCTGCGCCGAGAACAAGATCGTCCATAGTTACGCTGCTGTGCTGTGAATGTATTCGTTTAAGAGTCTGTATCAGGGCTCAAATGTAGCAACTTACAGAAGGAACTGGGTCGATGCCAAAGTAGTGACCAGCATCTTCCAACGTTAGATTTGGTAATTGACCGAAGTGACATTGGTGTGGACTCGGAGAGGGCATGATGACACTGGCAAGGAATACGATGGGACTGTAGGAGTCACTGTTCGCAAACACGCATGAACGAGGCCATATATGCCGCTGTCGTGCTCCTCAAATTTCTATGACTGCTACATAATTCTTCATCCAGAATCCGGATGCGCAGCATTGGCGATGATTCGACGGAGATTATGGTTTGGCGTTACTAGCATGATGAAAAACATGTTTTATTAATGAATCATCACCTCGCACCTCGTGGCTTGGACCTCCAGCTCCATCTCCGGCTCTGCTTATCCAGGCCCCAAAGCATTAGCACTAGGAAGTTAGTGGTGTACGACGGAGCTCATTGGAGCAGAATCAGACACGTAATAACCTCGCCTCGCTCCAGAATACGTCTTGCCACTCGGTATGTCCTCCACAGCCAACGGTGAGCCGTGATTCGAGGGACTGGGCCTCAAGGAGAATGAAAGCACCCATCGGACATGGCATTCTGTACGAATCGGATAAAATACGTTACGTTACCACTTGGCGTGTCCTCCGTGGCAGCCAATAGTGATCTGTGATTCGAGGACCGCAGGCCTCGGCCCTCAGAAGAATGGAGGCATGCCCATTCTTTTTTTCATCAGGCATCAGCGCTTATTCCTTGATGGGATGCCCGCTGGATTGCTTTGACAAAATTGACATACGCTGTGAAAACATTTCAAGTCCACGAACCGATACCAGTGAGAGGCGTGGTGCATTGCCCTGAACCTAATCAAGTAGTATGGTAAGTGTATCTGCATCCATCATACATATAAAAACAATAAGACATACCTTTCTTTTTTCAATGACGAACTGGTAGACTGTGATCGGTGTGTTGTTAGAGCCGGTATGTTGTAAATAGGCTCCAAATACATAGAGTTACTGAGTGTCTTCGAAGCGTAGGTGTCAGTTTTCAAAACAGGAACTCATTGGTGAACGTGACTTGAAAAGTAGGTTCTGGTGGACAGTCGACTTCGACTTGTCTGCGAAAAAGGGGGATCTGGTATTTGGATCTGCACCCAGAAGTTGCTGAGCAAAGACTTCACACCCTGTGCGTGGCAGCCTGCCAGTCAGTCAAACTCAAATTGGTCGAACTTTCTACCAGTGTTCTTATTTCAAATAAACCCAGAATCAAGCTCAAGCCCGCTGAAATTGGTATACTTTCAAACTATTAGTAGCCGCAATTGCAAACGCTACAACTTGAGTTTGATCAATGATTCATCGATGCATCAATCACAAATTTCTTTGATCACTTGATACCTTGTCTTTTCTCTAGTAAATCATATCTTTGTTTCGTGGTGAGTGTTGGGAGTCTCCAGATGCATTTTTTGTTAGAGTACGAGTCGCTGACTTGCCGGAGTGTATGACTGAAAATCAATTAGTTAGAGTTTATAAACATCATTGGTTAGTTGGCAGTTCACTGCGTGAGCGCTCTGATGCCATCATGCCATGCTCTTCCAGGATTGAGTATCATAGCTGCAATACTTACCTATTTTGTTGTAAGTAGTACGTAGAGCTAGAAGCTTTGCGACCTTTCCTCCCTTGGTTCCCACACATATCTCCGCCCAGTAACCTCTACATCACCGTTCACCCATCATCCATCCATATCAGCGCAATCAGTTTTGCGCGTTTGTTTTCGAGAGAGAGAGCACTCCAGGGACTCTGCCTGCCATCAAACACGATAATACAATGTGCCAATAACTAGGCATCTGGAACCATCCTTCGTGTCTGGGTTTGAATACATTTCGAATCGGCTAACACAGGAACCTTATCGATGGGCCTCATCGATGTATGCAGATACGGTGCGTGGCGAATCGCATGTCATAGCATTCGCTGATCGATTCGGCCAGAGGGTGGAGGCAATGTAATCCAATCAACGAGGATATCATCTGTCGTCAAGAGGAATGCCATTTCTAGTGATTAATATAAATGTTAAGTAACAGTCTAACGAGGAAGTGCTCACTCCATTGCCCTGGCACTTTTTGGAGTTCAATTACTGGATCGCTTCCCGTCTCCAGACCTAGTCGAAACGGAACCTCATGGTGTTGCAGATCTGATCGGCGCTAGGTCTCCAGTCTTGCTTATGCAACCCTGAGCGATATCGAAGGCGACCCCTAAGGCCTCAAGCTTGCAAGCAGCACCATCCAGTGCGGTAGTAGGTACTAGGATGGGAAGAAAAAGGAGTGTGACCGGGTCAAGTCGTGTTCTGCGGTATGGGGAGACGGCAAGCAAATAGTAGTTCTGCACAACACCGATCCTCGATTGGCGGCGAGGGTGACTGGGACCGACTAGCAGTCATGCACCACACAAGGATGTACATACCCTCAGGAAGCATTCAGCGCAGCGCCACAGCCCAGGTTGACATGGTGTTGAGGTTTGCCACTTGACCCGGGTCTGCACGGGAAGCAGAGTCGGTCTTGACAACCAACTCAGTAACTCTTGCGTTTGATGATCAGCTTGCCTGCTGCATGCTGCACGACTCAAACATCCCAACCAAGCTTCGTGTTCTCCCATAGAAGAAGGAACCGACAGTCAAGACTTGGCAATTAGAAAGACAAAGCGTCCTCCTGAATGGCTTGAACCAACTTGGTTCGTCCTACATTGTGGTGAACCCGCTGGGCCCAGTTGGATAAGCTTCAGCTTTCAACAGGGAGATATGATAGGGCACCAAAGACTTCTCGCTCGGCAACGAAACTTGTTAAACGAGGGCCGACTACAGTTTTTTCTGAGTACGGGGAAACTGACTAGCCAAAGTGTTGACCAGAAAGTAAGCCTCAGAAGGAGAGTAAGTCACAACGATGGTTGAAAAAGAGGTTTCATGGTCGCCAAGTCAGGTACTGTATGACCTCAATTACTAAAGTGGAAAGAACATGAAGGATGAGAGCCTTCCGCGACAATCGGCAGCTGATGCCCACTGAAGAGGTGGGGCGGTTGCATGAATTATTGAATATTTGAACTTGGCACAGAACGGGTTGGACTATGCTGAGTTCGAAAAGTCTAACCGGAGACGACCGTCCCAGACCTGCCAACGCTGGCGCGACGTGGCCCTTCAGGCCTTCAGGCGGCTCCGCTGCAACGTGTGTTTTCCTGTTGCACCGCCAGGCCCTGGTGTGTTTCGGTATCCGTGCGTGGTGATTCATTTGGCCATTCTTATATTAATTCATGGAGTCGACTTGACACTGGCGAAATTGGTTCGATGTGACGACTTATGGCTGCGTCAAACCTTCGAAAGCCAAGCATGTATGATATACGATGCAGCCAACCTCATATCTTATGGTAACGCACTCTCAATTATCCGGGAAAGTTCAGGGATCCTAATGCTATCCCTCGAAGATGCCTTGCTCCCAACTCCGTAGGGTTCAAGAGAACCGCCCTTAGTGGTGATGGAGCCACTCTTTCCCATTCAAGGTTCTGATATACAGTAAGTATGTTGCCAGGGGAACGGTGACTCGGCTTAATAATTCTTGGCACTAATCCTGCTTATGTGCTGATAGAGAAAGTATTGACAAAGTTCCTTCGTAGCTGCCGCAGTTCTCGAATTGGATTCATGGGACCTGCACACGTTATACGTTGCTCACCGTTTACCGAGTACCTCTGATGTGCCATCCATTATGTTGATCCGGGAGCAGATATTCGGTCACTTGCGGCAAGCAGCCGAAAACGCTGGTCTGCGTCGTCACCGATGGCAACTATGTACTCAACGACATCGTGTACGGTTGCGTTTCAACCATCTGGTTGACAAGTTCTTTTCTTTTCTCCCAACGATCGTTGATATTTGCTTTCAGCAAGTGCCCGCTCCGCTCTGATAGCTACTACTTGGGAGATCCTAGGTTTCCCTACGACAATGGGGTTGTCCGAGGACTGAGCGATCCTTATGCTCGGGTTGACGACTTACGTCCTCCGTTTCCCTCGACTTCATCATGCACGGCTGTCTCGCTCGGGACGAACTTCAACAGCGTCGTCAACGCGACCAACCCCGATGGGAAACATGTACGAGAGAGAAAGATCCTGGGACCTTCTTTCGCCACTGTTCCACGAACTCGGCAAAACCTTCTGACGGGCTAAACCCGAAGCGCCTCGCAGTGTTATTCTTCTGCGATGTCGATGCGGATGCGACCCTTACCCCCTGAGACAGGGAGACGACCCTCTGCTCCTGTGCCCCTGTGTTCCTGAGCTACTTTGCTTGTGCGCTTGGCTGGGGCTGCAACCAAATAATGATGCGTTCGACCGTGTTGTCAGACGTCCTTGCGCGTGGACGGCTAGACGGCCGGTTCGAAATTCGTTATTGGTCCATGTGCCAGGGGCCCGAAATGGGGTCGGTTGTAGAGCGGCGGCCGCCTTGTGCGCGGGGGAGAACATTCGACGTGTTGGTGACGAATAAAACTCGAATTCGGGCGCGCTTCGCGCGGAGGTGGGAGCAAGTCTATGATGGGGATTGGAATCTGCCGGGACTTCGTGTGTCGTGTGTTCGCGTCTAGACCGTTATGGCCAAATGAACGTTCTTTCTCATTCCGCTTGCTCAAAGATAAGTCTTCGAAAGAAGTGTATACGTACTTAGTTGAGGGTACCCTTGACGACCAAAGAGGAGGGACAAACGAGGACATGACATACGTCGCAGCGTTTCGCGCGTACGATTTCATTTATAAATTGCATACCTCGATGCCATGGAGTCCCTGCCAGGTTCCGTCTTCGGCAAACAAGCCCGTGACATACGATAAGAAAAGAGTGCAGACTAGAACGTCGGTGAGGCCTGTGAGGGCCCCATGGTGGTAAACAATAGAATAGCGGAGGGGGTAACAGTGAAGACGAATACAGAAAAGTGTTGGAGCCTGGATATGAATCAATAAAACATGGATACAATACTTCGCCAAAAAAAATCCAGATCCTCCAAGTCCTGAACCAAAAGACGGTACCTCAGACCGTGATCCGTGAGACGATCGAATAAGTAGGCTGTCCCAAAGTATGAATGACAGACTGACAGAAATAAAGAAAATGGCGATATCCAAGGGAGCGAGCGTGTCAAGGTCGGGTAAAAATGTAAAATAAACTGACAAAAAATGAGGATGCGGGTATCGATTTGAAGGGATTTCTCGATCATGTAAATTGCAGACCAGCCATGCATACGTGGACACGAGGAAAATGGCGAGACTCGATAAACCTGAAGGAGTCGTTGAATCATCGGTTCTAAAAAAGCGAGCGTCGTTCTCAAAGAAAATTAAGAAGTTTTAGATGGGGGGTAGTGTAACGAGAGTCTTCTAGCACATCTAGCCAGTACGTTGGTTCGGCTCAGTCATCTGTCTGCTCGATGTCAGCTCCGTGTGTACGTGGAAAGGGAGAGGAAAGGGGAACCACGTCGGCCCAAACTCACGTCATGTTAGCTCCCTTCTTAACTGCACTACATTGGACAAGCCCCCTCACAGAGCAAAGAAGACGGGGGGAGTCTGACTGCCATGGCTCAGGCAGTCGATAGGGATCAAGCCCTTGTCGAAACGCTCCCCTTTGGTACGTGCAAACTTCTCCACGAACGCCCATCCGTCATCGAACACACGGAGAACTTGGACGTGGTCGCCCAGACGGACTGCCAGTTCGTCCTCTTGCGAGGGTTCGAACGAACGACGGATGACCTCGACGTCGGTAACGTCGGGTTTCACGGGATCGGCAAAGGGATCGATGAAATAATCCTTGGGTGCTGCGATGGAGGGCGAGACGGCAACACTGGGGATCAAGGCCTGATGCTGAACGGGGGGCGTCGTGAGCGCACGAGAAGGCGCAGCGAGGTTGACCAGGGTAGTCGAAGACGAACAAAGAGACGCAATGCCGAAAGAGTCACCGTTTCCCGTCGGAGGTGCGGGCGGTTTGGGAAAGGAAAAGGACTCAGAAGGCGAGAACGGGCGAACCGACATGGGTGAAGGGAGATCTAAAATATTGTGGTCTGCTGAACAGATTAAGTACTGGGCGTCTGTGTCGCTGCCGTTGCTCAGCATGCTGTTCAGAGACTCCCTGCGCGCTGCTGCACCTCCGGTAGCCATCAAGACGGAGTTGCGCTCGCGAACTTGGGCCATGGGAGGGAGGTCGGGAACAGAACCTACAGAAGGCCACAGAGGGGAATCGGCACCGAAAGCCAGTCCTTGGTCATAGGTGGTAGCAAAGCTGCTACGAGTACTCCGCCGATCTTCTCCGTCCGAATCCACGTGACTGCGACGAGCTGCGATGTTGAAAAAGGACAAGCGTCCAGTCGATGCACTGCGACCGAACCACTGTTTACGAAGTTCCATGCGGCGCGCAATCGAACGACGGCGAACGATAAAAAGAATAAGAGCAATAAAAAACAACAAACACAAAATGACTATCCCAGCGATTGCACCCCCAGACAATACCTTTCCGGACGAGGCGCCCGTACCTGAGCTGGTTGATTGTGGGGAAGCAGCACCAGTAGTGTGGGAACCAGAGCGTAGCAAAGACTGTGAAGGAGCCGGAAGGCCCGTTGTTAACAAAACATCGGGATTTGAGCCTCCGAGTTCCGCAGGGTTTGTGGGGGAAACATTTTCGACTGCAGTGTTTCCGAGTCCACTACCAGATGGCCGGATATTGCCGTTTGGAATACTGGCCCCTGTGACGGAAGACATGTTGCCGTCACCATTTGCGTTGTTTGCGCCCGGAGGTGAACTCTTTCCGGGGGCGGGAGCTGAGGGAGTCACGGTTGTGTTTGGAACGACAGGTGATGGGGGGACTGCGGGTCCTCCACCATTTGCGAGAACTGCGGGCGGCGGGGTAGTAGGCTTTCCGCCATTGCCATTTCCGCCATTTCCATTTCCGCCATTGCCACCATTGTTACCACCACCAGCAGAAGGGGTTGGAGTTGGCGAAGGATTGGGACTGGGACTGGTATTTGGGTTGGGGTTGGAGTTGGGGGAAGTAGTAGGTTGTGGCCCGGGTGTGTTACCTCCATTATTGCCTCCGATGAGAGGGCTCAAGATTGGACCAAGAACGGGGATCGAATCGACATTAAGAGGAAGGTTGATAAGGGAAGGATCGCGTGCGTCGAGCTGCGCATTGGAACGTCGTACAGCACGATGTTGTGCTGGTGCTCTGTGCATGTGTGAAAAGATAGTGCGACTCCGAAGCACCTTGCGGACTCGGAGATCTGGGGAATATGTAAAGCGAGGGCTCGTAGGGCGCCCACTGTATGAAAAGAAAGGACGTCTCTGCCTGCACCGACGACGAAAGGTACAAGGGGGAAAGACTGTTGAGTAGGTGTGTCAAAAAGGACCCACAATAAGTGCCACGTCGAAAGCGATGGAGATATGGAGGGAAAGTCGACACATTTATGCCGGACATAAGGTTGCTGAGTTCACCATGGATACAGGTAGTCTTTTGACACATTTAATCAAAAACGAGCATGCAACGCGACACGAGGGTGGGATATTCGCGAAGAAGGTTCAGTAACTTGGGCTAGTCACTGGGAGCGTGCGGCTTGGCGTGAACGAGCCAACTTCGTTTAGCCTGATTGTGTGAGTAAGCGTGAGATCTTATCAGATCGGACCTCATAGTACTTTGCCGCCCAGGTCGCCACTGGCTCAGATACCGAGTCAAAGGTCTCAGATTTTCACTCCTCCTCAGGGAACTTGATCTCGCTACTTTGGAGCTCAGCGCTCCACACTGACCTCCGCCGGCAATGATTGATTACTCCGCTCACTCGAACCAGCTTCAAGATGCGGTCCGCTTCAAGTTCAGTCACGCAGAAAAAAGGTACACCCTTCAGTTTTCACTCGCTGAGAGCAGCCTCATCTAGAGGACATTTGGTACAAGTGAGAAAAGGTAGAATGTCGCAGCCAGCAGAGAGGAACCCCTCAGTGATACGCGCGGAATGATGTCATAGGGTATAGAGTCGCACCGCTCCGAGTCTCGGCCGCGATCTTGTCCTCACATTTAGAAGTTTCACCCGCTTTCTCGTTGACCAGCGCGTTCAAGTCGACGTCGTACCTTGCCGCTGCCTGCTCGAGGCATCTTGCTGTTCCTCGCTTCTGTACCTTAGGGCCTTTTGATGTGGGTCTTCGTCTCCTAATCGCGACAAATGATGGACACAGTAAATACCATACAGGCATGCATGCATCCCTGGTCTGTTCATCCCTATCCAAGACCACATTCAGATGGTTCTTCCCTTTCCCCTGCAGACCGACCACAATCGCAGGCTAATGAACCCCGTCCCGTGATACATGTACCGGAAACCCATGCGACCCTGGAGGATGCGTCTGCGCATCTCGTTCACCGAACAGTACCGCCGGCCACTCTGACCTCAAATTCATTTTCTGCTCAGTTTGCATCCGGTCCGCTGCATACTCACCATGACAATTTTGAGGTACAGTATGTCATGTCCCCGCATCCTCCTCCATTCCAGAACCAGCTGTCACAACAGTACATGTACCACGGATATTATCCCGCAGACTCTAACCGGTATCCAACACCACAATATTTTCCCGCTCCCCATCCCCCGCATAATGATCTATCGAGTCACCATCAAACACACGGCCTAGCCCTGCCCATGCTCCAACCCGTGGCTTCACTTTTCCGCCCCGGCCTGTACAACATGCAGCAATATCCGTTACCCCTCCATAATTCGACCGGTTACTTTGGGCTGCCAGCACAGTATCGGCCAAACGAGTATCAAAGCTGTTATGACTCGGGGCCAGCCCCAAGCATGCTCCGCCAAGGCACCCCTACGCATGGCCAACAACCTTTTCCGCAGGCGAGCTATTCGCGCCCCAAAAATCTGCGCCCACCCCCGGGCCGAGATCCCAACGCGCCCAGGGTGCAGCCAAGCTGCTTGGATCGCTCACCCTCATCTAAACTCGGCTACAGCGACATAGCCACATCATCAAGCACCAATCCTTATATCGCTGCTGCCCATCCACCGGAACAGATCTCCGCAGCACAGAGTGCTTCGAACTCGGAGACGTTGCAGCCGAGAAATGTCTCGGCAGGTGGTAGTACATCCCGCAGCATGTCACATGACCGTCCACTCGTTCGCCGTCGTGACTATCACCCCAACCCGCCTCCGAATCGGACAGAGTGGGTCATGTGGATGGGTAACGTTCCAAACGACTCAACGCATGACCAACTGTGGCAATTTCTGAGGCGACCTGATACTGTGGCCCCTGACTCGGAAAGCAGTGGGAACCATGCTGGTGGATCTGAGAGCAGCGGAGTGCTCTCCGTCTTCCTTATCACTCGATCCAACTGCGCATTCGTCAATTATCAATCGAAGCAACACCTGAACAGTGCCATCTCCCGATTTAATGGACGGCAACTACATCCGCACGATCCCCAATGTCCGAGGCTAGTGTGTAGAGCACGCCGGACGGACGACGAACTACGAGCTGGCGTCGGTGCCCAGCGTGGTACCGGCTTGCATACGCGTCACGTCAAGAACATGGTACAAAAGGATAAGGAGACTACTGTTGGGAAGACTATTTCTTCGCCTAAAAGGCGTCAACCGGACTCGTACACGGCAGCTAATTCGCCGTCGGTTTCATCCACTGCCAAGGAAGACAATGTCACAAAATCACAGCAGGCCAAGGAATCGCCTAGTTCGTATGCTTCGACCAACTCCAGCCTTTTGGTACATTACTTTCCCAGACGTTTCTTTATTCTCAAGTCATTGACGCAGGTGGGTTCCGAAGTATTGTTTCCAAATCAGATAGACATCCATGATTGACTCGACGATCATAGGATGACTTGAACCTTAGCGTTGAACACGGCGTATGGGCAACCCAGAAGCACAATGAACGAATATTAGACCAGGCTTTTCGTACGAGCCAGGAGGTCACCTTGATATTCAGCGTGAATAAGAGCGGTGAGTTTTATGGGTATGCAAGGTGAGCTGTGTGCTACCAGCAGTCGATACTCCAAACTGATACCCAACAGGATGGCAAGTAACGTCTATAGCGGCAACCACAGCGTATCGTGGGCGCCGCGCTGTGCGTCACCCTCGTCTGGCAACGCACCATCCCTTGGTATACTGGGGCAGGGCGCAGGCGCATTGCAGCAAAGCCCACAAATGATTACTACGCCCATTAAGCGCCTATCGGCCAAAGGGTTACCTTCTCCTGACGAAGCACACAGTCCTCATGGTTCGGCCAATCCTCAAGCCAAGGCCGCTCGAGACCGACGATCGGCGCCGGCTGTGCTTCATAATGTAGGCGAGGACATTTTCAGTCCTGACCCACGTTTGCGGCCGATCACGTCTCAGGTGACACAGCACCCCAACTCCCCTTCGTCCACGCGATATGAGCCGGGGAAGAGGTCTGTGTTGTGGTCACGGACACGAGGCAGGGGTGGCGGTGTGGACGACCCGACCCTCAGAATGCCCCTGCAACCTGTCATAGAGGAAGTGCACAGCCCTAGCGGCGCCGAAGAGGACACTCTACCGGCACCGAGTTTAGCTCCACCTCAGACGGACGGGGCCTCCGAGGTTGAGCAGCAGCAACGAGAGGAAGAGGTCGGATGGGGCCAATCGTTCAAGGTCGACTGGTCGTGCACGAAGCGCGTTCCGTTTCACCGTACGCGGCATTTGCGGAATCCGTGGAATCATGGGCGGGAGATCAAGGTGTCAAGGGATGGTACGGAGGTGGAGCCTACCGTCGGGCAGCAGCTGATCGACGAGTGGTCGACTCTCGCGAGTGAGGCGAGCAGTGGTGAGGCTAGGCGTGGTCGACAGCGCACTGCAAAATCACCTGGGAGACGCGGAGGACCTGAAGGGAGACCAAAGTACGTCACCGACCGTCGAAGCAACTGAAACGTGGCTATATAGTTCCTGGTATGTAGATGCTAATTTAGCTCGTGTGGCAGACACAAGTCACCCATCATTTCGTGTCATTCGTCTACTTTGGCATCGTTTTGGACGTTTCCGTTGGTTGACTTCCTGTAGAGTATTTTTATGACCGCTGTAGCCCTGCATGTCATCTTGAGACTTCACTCACCCCACCGTAGTACCCAAATTACATTTGGGGTATCGGTGTTCCATCGAGTGATTCATAACACGATGAAGAATATCCAGTCGTTGAAATACTCAGTTGCGAATACTTGGCTTCGCTAGAGACCGTATGTTAGAGCGTGGTGGTTGCGGAGCAAGCCTTTGCAAGTATTATTAGAATGAAAAATTATTCCGCGGGGGGAGTTTCATACATTATGTAATTTGTACATGATAGGCTAGTATCCCGTCGGAACCGTCCCTGCCAAGTCATTTAATTTAGCATGCGTTGCATCCGATGGGTATCTCTGCGTCGTGATTCGTGTGTAGAGTTTATAACACACATATTAGCCGCAAAACGGGTCCGAGTTTGTACTATACGATGGCCCCTAAGCTTCTAGCTCTGACCGACCCTTGCCAGCTTCCCCATTCGACGAGCATTCTGAGAATGCACAGGTTGTCTCTTCCGTATTTTGACCAATGTTACGGTACCCCCATGCTATTCCGGGCGATGGACGCATTCGCACAAGCTATGTATCGAGAGTGAAAGAATTTTTTTCTTGGACGATGGCCACTCTCTGCCCCACCCTGTTTCGACTAATGCCCAGACGCCCCCCAGGAGTATTAATACGCCGAAACGTATTCCCCACCACTCCAACACATATTGATTGTTGATCTCTGGTACATCACCGTCGGTGGCACCAACAATTCTTCCGTTCAAGGTTTTGTCAAGATGATCACCCTAATAGACCTTTCGTTCGAAATCATCGACCGGATCCTATTCGCGCTCGACCCCCTCGACATCGCGAACGTCTCTCAGACCTCCCGGTTCTTTCACGACATCATATACGGGCCCCTCAGCCGGCAATTATGGCGGGGACTCTACCTCGCGCAATCGCTCGACGATCCACGGCACACAATGAACCACCTCGGTAGCCCCCGTGACGATGACGTAGACTGGAAGGAGGAACTACAGCGAATCATGAGGGCGCGCACAGTTGTGAAACGTCCGGAGGTGTGTCGGTCGCACGAAGAGCGCTGTCTGGTGCTGCGCACTTGCATCCACCTCATCACCCACATCACCCCCATCTCTTCTCCAGACGGTGTCGGGAATGTATCGCGCAACGTGCGGTGGATGCACCGTCTCTTGGGCGACGGCGCGTTCTTCGAGCCCGAGACGTGGGTCCCGCTATCAGGGGAGGAGGAACAGCTGCTGGCGCGGCTGCACACGCTGTTCGGAATGACCCGGATCGATCGAGATCCGGAGCGACGTCGGGCGTCTC
>JBBPNG010000044.1:0-52270 GCA_038091095.1 Leccinum incarnatum
ATCAAGTACATGTTCACGTATTTGACCCTGAGCTTCTTCAAAGATTCCTCCAAAGCACTCTTGGGTGTTTGTCCCGGTGCCAGGGCAGCCAGCTTCGTTGTGATGTACAATTCCGAACGTGCCTTTCCTGAAGCAGCGATACCGGCGCCCAGTGTGGCCTCGTTCTTGTACAACTGTGCCCCGTCAAGATGCGTGAAGCCATTCTGGATGGCAGTAGTGACGAATTGTGTTGCATCTTTGCCAAACAATGCCGTCCCTGTCCCGAACGCCATCCAAGGAGCCTGGGTTCCATCGTTTAGAGTTAGCGTAGAGACGGGCATCTGTGGGATGAGCGAGGAAGAGATAACCGTCGGTAAATATAATCTCGCACACCCGCGACGACTTAAATAAGGGCTCACGATGCGGTTGACTAAGAGAGGATGCGTATGCAACGACGTGGTTAGTAATCGACCCGAGTGTACATGACGTGCTGCGCTGAAATATTCAGGGCGTATCGATAATGATAACATGGATGATATTCTTACCGTGTGAGAATCACACATGGCCTCTGAATATGGTTCCCCGTTCCGATTCCCCGCCGGTGGTCTGAATCGGTAATAATGTTTTCCCTGCAGGAGCAGTCGTGACGACACCTGTGCATCGAGGGCCGAATCCGAATGTCAATTGTAACGACCATGCATGCGCTTCAGAGGCAACTATAGATACTTGTATCTACGATCCATGTCCATTCACCAATCGAGAGTATTCCTCTGGTATCCAGGCGTGGGGCTTGGGAGATATCAATGACCAAAAAAAAAGCTAATACTAGGAGGGAGGACGTACGAGGAATCTCGTGTGCTGTTTCGCCCCGGTAGTATCGATGAGTTCCATCTCTTCTGGTGTGAGTTCTGGCACGTTCTCCGTGTCGACGTATTCTCTGATGCGTTCGACTTTAGATGATGTGCTGCGAGAGACTAATCAGCAAGCACGACTACAGATTAATAATGAATTCAATCCACTCACGTCACGACGAGCATACCTTTCTGCTTTAGCCATCTGTTGAGCACTTGACTACTGGACACAGGCGATCCACGAGTGGCCTCCAGGCGAACCCGCACTTGTTCAATGACCGGGTCAAGAGGTCCACCCGGGCCACCGTGGCGAGAGAGGGGCCCTAGACCTGCATAAGAAGATGTCACGATACCGTGCTTTTCGTGAACTGCGAGGGTCGGCCCAAGGGCTTTCCAGACATAAGGGTGAGCTTCTACCTGTTCCAAGACCAGTGAAGAACTGAATCTCAACCCCGAGCTAATTGTCATGTATTCGTACCTGGTTTACAGCCGGGATGATTGTGGCCACCTCAAGGATTTCATTGAGGTGGTCTGCCGAGAAGTTGGAGACACCAATGGACTTAGTCAAGCCCACCTTCTTGGTTTCCTCCATCCCTCTCCAGACTTCCTTGAGCCTTCCCTCGTGGGCGAATGGCACGTGAACCAAGTACATGTCTACATATTCCACCCCGAGCTTCTTCAATGATTCCTCCAAGGCACTTTTGGGTGTTTCTCCTGGTGCCATGACATCCAGCTTCGTTGTGATGTACAATTCGGACCGTGGTTTTCCTGAAGCGAGGACACCATCACCCAGTGATTCTTCGTTCTTGTACATCTGTGCTCCATCCAGGTGCGTGAAGCCGTTCTGGATGGCAGCAGCAACATAGTGCGTAGCGTCCTTTTGAGACAGCCTTGACCCCGTCCCGAAAGCTATCCAAGGAACCTGGGTTCCATCATTCAGAGTTAGCTTAGAGACGGGCATTCTTTAGGCCGAGTGACGGGAGGGGGAAATGTCGGTGAATATAATTTTGCACGCCCACTGGCAGGACAACTTACATAGATACGAGTCCCTGACCAGGAGAGGATGGTACGAAGCCATGATTCACTGTGGGCCCTCAGTGTGCGGGCGGCGCCTCGTTGATCCGAGAAAGGATCAGGATTCGAGCTATTTTGGTGAATGAGGCTGAGCGCTGAGCGCTGATAGTCTGCTTCTCAACGCGATAACTTGAAAGATGATATTCTTACCGTGCGATGATCGCACAACGCCTCTATATTCGGGCCCCCATTATCTTCTCCCGGCCGTTTTCCCTGCGGAAGTACCCATGATACTCGAAATATCGAGAATCATGATATTGGCGGAAGCATTCAATGCAAGCGGAAGAACTTTGATCAGCCTTGCCTCAGCCTGCCCTGAAGTCGGTTCATAAACAGTTTTCCATCGTACATTCTTTCTTCATCTTTTAACAACTTCCGGGCGCCAGTATACCACATGCTTGATTGTCCCATATCTCTGACAATCCTTCATCTCCCGGCGCTCCAGAGAAGAGTATACGTTGCACCCTTTGGCCGACCATCCTAGCTCCTCCGTGGGTGTCGTCGGTCACCTGGTGCACCGACAGTTCGTTAGAATTTGACTGGAATTAATTCTGTTCTGGAACAAAAAGACATTGTACCTTCTCATCCGCTAATTCCAAGATTGCGAGTCGGTGTGCTGAACGCGACAAAATTTAGTGCCTTGGTCTTGGAGAGCATAGAAGCCCTGTAGAGCTGGACATCGCGGTGTTACTAGTCGCTCCTGTCAGTGTAAATTTTCATAGACTGCATCGTCGGATTTCCAGCCTGTACTAAGAAGGCCTGGTGCTCCGCGAGCAACGGTGAAGGTTGTGGTCCGATGATCACGATGCCTCACAGGGGAGTAAATGGTCAGACCCTTTCATCATGTGCCGGAGGACATTGAAAGGAGTTCATCGTTCCTGGCGTGGCGTGATGGATGGCGTCCAGGGCACCCCCACAGTGTGATACTAATCGGTGTGTCGTACGTATCTACTTACCAAGACATCATTTCCACAACGCATCGTGTTTTTGACAAAGGTAGAGTACCCATCATTAGCCACTTGTATAGATTACAGAATTTCCTGTTCATCCTTATGACAAAAGGAAAAGTTACAATAGGCCAAGAAGATCGGGTCCCAGAATAAAGCAGGATACATAAGGTTTCCATCGAGATGGGGTGGAGTTTGTTCGGGATGAAAAGACGTCAAATGACTTCTCAAAAGTTGGCAATGTCACTGCCCTCAAATCTCCGGCACGCCAGTGTAAGTGCCGGCAGTACCGGGACGTAAGGAAGGAATGTTGGAGGAATAAGTGACAAACGAAGTCGGGACATTGGCTGTTGATCCATTCATGGTAGATGGCGGGGGCTGAGAAACTGGGAATGTACTGGGATCAGACGGGTCCTGAAAGTGCCGTCAGACATCAAAGTCTCGAAAGAACTTTCGCCACGTACATAGAGCTTAGGTTGTGTCATTTGTGGAGAGTATGGAGAGACGGGAGGAAAAGGCTGAGGTGCATAACCATCGGAAGGCGGTGGGTGACCGGCAAACTGCGCCGATGGCGGGATTTTAGAACGCCGTTTCCTCACAATATAAAAGACAACGACCGCGGCGATCAGTGCAACTCCTACAACTCCTCCGACCACACCTCCAGCAATCGCTCCAACGTTTGTGTTGGAAGACGATGAGCCCGCGGGTAAGATTGAAGGCGAAGTCGAAACAGGTAAAGGGGAAGTTGTCTTTGAAACGGGAGAAGCGGTGGATTTAGGGATTGCAGTCGATTCGGGATTATCTGAGAGACCTGATGAGTGGTGCATGCAGTGGCTATGGGAATGCAACTCACCACCGACAGACTGAGCCAGCGTGGCATCGAAGGTTCCGTTTATCTGAAGAAGAATACTCAGTACGGTGCTAGCATCCCGATGCGCAAGTTGTGCATACCGTCACGTTTTGATACGCCCATTGTGGCACCGCCGTGCCATCCGGAACATTAAGGGGGAAGCTGTTGAAACAGTCAATTTGACAAAGTATATATAGTAGGTGACAACATACCCTGAATAGACTGACGTGCAGTTGAAGGTCCAACTATTCCAACTAACGATGAAGAGTGAGGGCGTGCGCAAGGCGCTTTGGGTGAGGTTCAAATTACCTGATGATTGTACTGTTCTGGCAGAGACCACAAGCGCTTATCGTGCTATACAAGACGGTACTGCACTGACACTGATCCGCTTCGTTTGCATACGGGCCTATGTAGTGATTGCCGACTGCGAGGGGTGCAACAGTGAATTCTTGTCGAACGTGAGAACGCTGAATGAGCCTAGCAGGATAAGAGAGAACGTACGACCGCCAGTGCACGAGGCGCTTAGATACGCAGCGACAAGACAAGGGTTTTGGCTCTTGCTGTTGGTCATCTAGCCATTGAGGCCGGTGAGGCTGAACTCCGAGGCAACGAAAAAAGAGGCGTACCCATCCAAACGAGGGTAGACAAACAACGGTCGAGTCCTGAGCGCGAATGCCTGCAGGACCGACCGACAGCAACCCAGCGACAAGAACCGCAAGTGACGACCAGTGCAACATGTGAGGCGCCAGAATGAAAAGGAGGAGGGAAGCCAGGTTGCCAGGTTGTGATGGCGAGTATATTAGGTGGGCGGCAGGCAAGGCACTCCGTCCCTGCCAACAATTACAGCATGCAGTGTGCACTAAGGGACCTGGTCCGCCTGATCAGCGAGCACAGGTCTCAACATGCTCCGTTCTGATTGCATTCTTGTCCGCGCGTTCCTGCATTTGAGATGGTGCCTATCGATTGATCTTACCATGTAAAGTTTGCCCTTCTGCAAGGTGCAAGGCGATGCGGCGCATTCAGAATATGCCCAAAATGGGTCGAATGAGTGACCGTGGGAAATAATGAGCACTTATCATTCGGCTGTCACAGTTCGTCTCTGACATTATCGATAAGTATGGCCTTCAATTCCATGAAGCTTCGCCTGCAGCGACTCCCCGGACATCCTGACCAGACGTGTTACTACCCCTCCCCCTCTTCTCCTTCCTCGCCTTCTCTGCCTTCCAATTCATTGTAGAGAATGGCCTCCAAAGCCATATCTCTGCCGTATGCCACCTCAACCTCGCACACGAGATCTGGGAGCGGCTGAACAGAAGATAGATCCTCCCCCTCGGGATGAATCCTGAACCCGGGTCCGAGCCCGACACATGAACGTTGTGAACGAGACCGGATCCCGGCCCACCGTTCGGAAGGAGGGTCATGCCAAGTACGTCCGGTAGAGCAACCTGGGGTGGAGATGGCCAGTTTCGACAAGTCCTTGGCCGTGGCAGTGGCAGTGGTGGACGAGATACAGATGATTGCAGATCCCGAGTGTGGTTCTACATGGACAAGCGCTATTCTGGGTCTGCCTGTACGCGAAATCCATCTCTGTGGCGAGGAGACGGCGGTGCACATCGTTCGAGACATCCTCAAGGACACAGGGGACGAGCTGATCGTCAACCGATATGAACGTCTCACGCCTTTGGAGGTTCAAGAACGTTCAAGAGTCGTCTTTGGATGGTGACTTGTCCCAGATCCAAAAGGGATACTGTCTGGTCGTGTTCTCGCGTGATGGTATATTCGCGGTCAAGGGCAAGATCGAGGAGAGAACTAGTCTGCGCTCTTCAACGACCCCCAGAGACGTTATCGTCGCTAGTGACGCGGTCGGAATGGGACTCAACCTGTATGCACGTTCTGAATGAGACACCTATACGGTCCGGTCACTCATGTGCTGTGTTTTTCAGCAAGATCAAACGCGTCATGTTCGAAACCCTTTCCAAGTTTGACGGTCAAGAGAGGCGACCGCTGTCAACATCTCAAATAAAGCAAATCGGGCGAGCAGGACGTTGTTATGGATTGCACGGCCAACCTGGTGGTTTCGTACCACGTAACCAAGTTGTAAAAGGAAGACATACCAACGCTCTGTCGAGCGCTCGCGACTCCCGGGCCTCCTCTCGCTTGTGCCATCTTCGATCCTCCAGGACACTGGATGGAGAGCGTGTCGCAGGCTCTCTCGCTCAGGGCCTCTACGCAGGCACTTCTTGAAGTGCCGTCGTGCGTGTCCTGCATCCGCCCGCCCATGGGTGCCGCCACGCAGACCCGGTTGGGCCAGCTAAGCCAGTTTATGGACACGCATGCTAGGGATATGCTCTTGTCCGACAGACTGCTGTTTAAGAAATGTCCGATCCCTAGTGGTCAGATCCGATGGCGCGGGATGAGATACTGGATCTGTACACCAATATTTACGATACGCGTGGAGCTTGACGCTGTGTCGTCCATCGCTCCGTTTATGAGTGTGCTGGAGAAGGTGGAAGGGATGATGCGCGACTCCGACCGCCAGACACAGTTGCGCGCGTGCAAAGAGGGGCTGCACAAGGTTGTACGGTATTGTACGTCTTGGCTGTCGTTTCGCAATGCGATGGCATTTTACGACGCGGACGAGGTGTATGCGCTGAAAGCTCGTGTGGAGCCGTATACTAGAGTGGTGTCTCCGGCAGGTGTGTTCGCGTGCGCACGGACACGGGAGGAGAGTCTTGGAGGGTGTTGCAGATGCTCTGACATGGTCGGGGGAAGACAAACTGGATCATCGGCATCGACGGAGGGCGAGGGTTGGGTGGCGGTTGCGAAGACGGTTGCGGAGAGCGCGGGGCGGTAGCCTGAGGCGTTGAAGAGGATCTCATCTTTGTTATATCCTTGAATAGATATCTCTCCTCTTTGATGCTCGTCTTGAACGCCTTGGCCTAATTAAATCAAAGCTCTGCGCGTGAGTGACCCGCCAGCCTGCTCTCAGCAGACGCCCTTCTCAAGACACGCCTTACAGAGGAAAGAAAGATTAGGAAGTCTAAGACGAGACAGATTGAATGAGTTATGATGGGAAAGCTACGGTGTACGACGTGATCTGATCGAAACCCGAGGGAAAAACAGCGGAGGGCCAGACTTTCGGAGTGCGTAGGGAGATCGGAGACGTGCCAGGTGATTAGACGAAGAGAATAAGGCTTGATGATGAGTATGCCCAACCCAGAGTCGAACGGACCGGACACAACGACAACAACTTCTGCACTCTGTTGTTCCTACTCAATATTGGCTCGACGCTTCCATAGAGTAAACTGTCCCTAGATTCGAAACGAAGAACAAATGATACGTCAACTCCTTCGAAGCATGTGTAGTATGTGAACGACGGGTGATCCGTCCTTGATCTCTGTTGGTCGCGGAATCGTTTTGTGTGGTACGACTTTTCATGCTGCGCCCCACGCATCACATCCCGAATTCGTTGACGAAGGCAAGTGCTTATATGTTGCCTGTAAGGATGGCGTGAGTGATCGCTGTCGCTGATGAGCTTCACTAACGATAGAAATGATTGATGGTCTGCTGACCTCGCATATAATCTGCTGATTTTTTCATGAATAATTTTGTGCACTGCGGGTGTAAATAAGGATACCAGGGCATTCAAGCCAGTCAGTACTGGGACTGACACGAGTGCCATATCAGAGAGCATCGATTGAGAAATTTGCCTCGTCCGAGAGAGGGTGGACAATACGGAATACGTGCGAGCTGATACGTTGTGCTGTGAGATGGGTAAGTTTGTTTCGAACTATACTCCGTACAAACACGGGAACGCAGACATGATTATTGTCAATTATCATATGAGATGAGTTTTCAAGGACGTGCCTAGAGGGCGCTCAGATGCATCTGCCCCATTCGCACCAGGTTCTGCATCACCCATCGTTTCTCACTTCTTTCGCGTTGTGTCCTCTCGAATGTTGAATATGCCTCACACCGGTGGTTCGATCATAATCAAGGTGGGTGAAAATGCGTGCTGGGTCAGCGCGTGTCTGCTGGTGTTCAAGGGTTAGTACATTTGGAGCATATAATCGGAGGAGGACCAACGGGTGGGTATGATAGGGAAGATTTGCGGCAGTCAAAGTTGGTCTGAAATCACGTTGCTAGGCCACTGTTCTGCGAAACATCAATCAGATAGTGACGCCGAAGCATGGCTTCATGGAGAAGATCTGATGAAAATGTCGAAACGAGATGAAAGAAACTGTCCTCAGAATCCTCGACTGATAGGTGGCCGGTATCTTGATTAGATACCGCGATAGCGATGTTATGCACACATAAAGGCGAGCGAGATAACAATGAAAGCGAGCGCCCAGGGCACAGGACAGTGAGAGTGGATCACGTGTATGCCAGGCGAAAAGGGCATGCTGTGAGTGAACGACCAGGCATTCTCTTTGAACCTGACCCAGTATGTTTTCCAAGTTGCGCTTAAGAAAGAGGAATGGTGAGTAGTACGTTGGCAAGATCATCGAGAACGGCGCTGATGAGAGCAACAGAGCCGGACAGCCCACTTCCCTCGGACGGTGGTCAGCAGGTGCAAACATCGGCGACCAACGATAGAGAGGTACCGGTGGATGCTCATGAATCGAATGCGAAAAGCTCCACCTCCAATGTCGCAACTGACGCGAATCCGATCGAAATCGTTGCTC
Organism: Leccinum incarnatum; assembly: GCA_038091095.1. Taxonomy (NCBI): domain Eukaryota; kingdom Fungi; phylum Basidiomycota; class Agaricomycetes; order Boletales; family Boletaceae; genus Leccinum; species Leccinum incarnatum. Next base: position 8,387 of record JBBPNG010000044.1, read on the forward strand.
AATATGAGATGTGTTCGGTCGCTTTTCTTGCTGATGGGAAGCATGTCGTGAGTGGTGGATACGAGAAGAAAATTCGACAATGGCGAGTGGAGGATGGTAAGGAGGTGGGGGAGCCAATGGACGTTGGGAGTGCTATTGGGAACCTGGCAGTCACACAAGATGGCAGGTGGATCGTGTGTGGGACGCAGAGTGGTCGAGTGATCGTCTTGGATTCGACAAGCCACGAGAAGTTGGTCAGGTTCAAAGCACACAAGGATTGGGTGCATGCGGTGGACGTTTCACCAGATGGGACGAAAATCGCGACAGGATCACGTGACACGACGTTCAGTGTCTGGTCGTTTTCCGATGGCCAGCGACTCCAAGGTCCATTTGAACACGACCACTTTGTGACTGCAGGAAAGTTCTCTCCCAACGGACGACACATCGCTATTGCAACGTGGAATCACTCTGTTCAGATCTACGACGGCAGTGACATCCTCGCAGACTTTTCAATCTCTGCTGCTTTGAGCGGATCCCTCGCCTGGGCCAGCGACTCCAACCGCCTCTTTGCCTTGTCCAGAGACGGCAACATTCATTGTCTCGACGTGTCCACCAAAGAAACGCTCGCAAAATGGCGCATTCACAGCGACAACAAACCAAGGTGTATCGCATTGGCATGCAACGACACGGTCATCGCAGCCTCTGCTAATTCCTTGGTCTCACTCTGGGACACCAAGACACATCAACAAATTGGGAACATCATCCACCACTCCTACTACATCCAGTCCATGGCCATCTCGCCAAGCTATGACATTGCGACCGCTGGAGACAACAACATCACGCTGCGGAATCTTTATGACATCCTGCCCTCAGCCTACCGCGATAATGTGAGTAACGCTGCTCGTGCAAGATCACGTCCTTATCAATATGTTTTTGATTGCTCCAGGTGCGCTTGGAGCAAGAGATACGGTGCTTGAAGGTTGAAAAAAATGATCTCGAAGACACGGTCCAGTCCCTACGCGCACGAGACTCCCATCAAAGTACGTTTATTAGTTATATGACTCTGCTGCGCTGATATTCGTTTCCACCAGAGGATGATATGGCGACTGTTCAAGAACTACGTAACCAGCTTGCTACATCCAACGAGGAAAAGACAGGCCTCAAAGAAATGATCAAGTCTCTTCGTGCACAGAATGAATCTTCAAGTACGTCTCTCCGCCTTCAAACCCACGTCGTTAACAGTTTATTAGATCGCAAAATCACTCACCTCGATGAATCGGACAAGGAACTCCGCAATGTGCTTGTAGCATCTCAAGGCTCACTCGGTCGACTAACCCAGACCATCAAGGCATTACGTGCTGACGTTGTTATACCCGAACAGAGCCCAGGTGCATTCTGAACCATCCTGACTGGCGTTTGTCTGACTCGTTTTCAGTATTCATTGCGCAAAAAATAAATCAGCTGGAGCTTACCATCCAAGAATTCGGTAACCAATTCGCTACATGCAAATGTGCACTCCGTTTATACGACAAGAAACATGAGTGCGAAACATTGTTCGCCAACGGTCGCATATATGATGCTGCACGGCATATTGTGAATGTCATGACCGAGGATCTGTGGTGTAATGAACCAGTCGTCGATTGGCTGAAAGGTGAGCTTGTACGTCTTGTCCTAGAATTGTAGATTCATTCCCTACCCTCAGAATTCACACACCGCTGTGTATCAAGACTTCAGGAGATCGGAGATGAGGCATCAAGTTCCAATAAACATGACAAGGCTCTTTCAGCTTACTCCACTATCTTGTTGCTCACTCCCTCGCCTCCGGAAGGCGTGCTGATGGGATGGGCGAGAATAGTGCTCATTCGTCGCTCAGCGAGTGAGGCATTGGGTTCCGTGAAAAAGGTATGGTTAATTTGGTCTTTGAGAATTACATGATAATTCTCGTTTCATTCAGTTCAAGCTTCCCATGTTTCGTGTTTATCTGGCGATCTGTAATATTCTCGAAGGCGACAATCGTCTCATAGAGGCGGTCGAATGTTTCCAAACGATGAAAAATGAGGTATCAGAGGAGACAAGCACCCTCGATGAGCGACGGCAGCAGGAACTCGGTGGGTAATCCCTTTTGTCACTCGGAGACTCATTTGAAGATCTCTCCAGATTTTCGACAACGTTGTAGCGAAAAACTGGAAACAGAGGGTGATACAGCAATGGGTGCAAAGAAGCATGATGCGGCCATCGGATCCTACTCGATCGCACTCTTACTTGACCCAGCGAATATCAGCGACATCATACTGAAAAGTTGCAAGGCGCGAGTAGGACTGTTGGAGGATCAACTGATGAACGCCACCGAGGTATATTGATCCGCGTGGCATGCCGAGCTGACGGCGCTAACTGCACAATCAGATGACTGAAAGCGACCCACCGAACTACGAGGGATACAAAAGGAAACATGCAGTATTACATAGCCTGGGGCGTTACAAGGAGGCATTCGACGCATTCGAGACAATGCTGTTGAGGATGGAGAAATCACCTGACCCAGAAGTTCAGCGTGAGTCGTTCTCATCAATGTTGCGCAGACAAGCTGATTTTGTGGCGATAGACATGCGGCGTTGTTATCTCGACTCGACTCCACTGATCCGAAAAGTCGTCGAACAGACAACCCGTGTCATTCCCCATGTCCTCATCGACACCACCACTGGTCGTCTCTATGATAAGCCAATGCAACAGGCAGCTTTCGAGGAGTGCTCCATGTTCAATCAGTTGCGGTCTTCCATGATTATCCGTGATCGGCTCGACCATGCGCGCATCCAGCGGGAGGTGGAGAAGTTCTATGAATATGTGATGTTCTCACACAGGTGGCAGCCACACGAGCCATCGTTTCAGACGGTCGAGAATACCCTAATCTATGGACTCCCTGCATCCCCCGCGAACAACAAACTCATCAACTTTTGCAAGCTCGTGCAGTCTCGGCGCTACCGGTGGGCATGGAGTGATACGTGCTGTGTCAACCAGAGCGACAGGGGAGTTCAGCAAGAATCAGTTGTTGCCATGTTTCAGTGGTATTCTCGCGCGGTGCTCACGATCGTCCATCTTCTCGGTGTTCACTCCAAATCGCAAAAAAAGGGCCTTTTGTGGAAATGCATCTGGAACACTCGTGGATGGACATACCAAGAGTACGTCGCATCGAAGGTCGTGCAATTCTATACGGAAGATTGGAAGCCATACCTTGATCTCGACATGTTCAATCACAAGGAATCACCCATGATCCTCTCCGAGATGGAACAGGCAACCAATTTCGCTACTCACGCCCTCGCAACACTTCAGCCAGGCCTGACCAGGGTGCGTGAGAAGTTGTACTTGGCTTCGAGTCGCGAGACGACGCGGGTAGAAGATATCGCATATTGTCTGTTCGGTATCTTTGATGTCTCACTCCCGGTCATATATGGCGAGGGCACGCGAGCAGTCCGTCGTCTTCTGGAGTACATCTTGACTCAATCGGACAACGTCACACTTCTCTCCTGGACTCGGGCTGGAAAGTCGAGTAGCAGTGCCAATAGCTACCTCCCTGTCGACCTCACTGTCTATGACCAGATCGAGCCCCCTCATGTTCCACAGCCGATCAAGACCGCCGAGATGGACGGGATGATCATGGCCTTGAAATCATCCTTGCCCGACCCCTTGCTCGCCGTTCAGTTGTACGAGCGACTGCACAACCTTCCCCCTCTTTCGATCATCACTGGTCGACTCCACCTTCCTGGACTTGTTTTCTCCCTGACATCGCTTACTGCTATCACAGCAAAACCTAGATCGGACTCGATCGCTCATATCTATCATGCCACTACGCACGTCCTAGGTGATATACGCATTGAGACCAACGACGACTTGGTCGGAATGCACGGCTTGATGCTCATCCACCCCTGGATCAGTCCCCTTCTGGACAAGGATTTCACCGGTGGGGCTCCTCAGTTTGATCTAGCCATGCGTGCATTACGATTGGTCGTTCGACTGAAGCAGCCGTTCGGTGCGCTGTTACTTGCTTCGGAGGGGCGCGTGCTGTATAAGCGTGTCGCGACGGACAGTTTTATCAATGTTCAGATCCAGACAGAGACGGCGTTGGATGAGTTGATCGACAGCGTGCGGACAGTCGACGTCCAATAGTCCTGCGATCTCGTTTTTTTTTTGGATATCGGCAGACGAACTCGGTTGTCATTGACCTCTCATGTAGTATCCCACTTTCGGAGCTAGTTATCAGCGAAGTGACAGGCCTAAAATTATAACAATCCCGAACACGCGCGGTGGGTCGATGAACGTGTTATGTAGCAAAGTTGTGTATGATTACACTCTCGCTGAGCCTGTCTTGACAATCCGGGTAATTCGGCAATATCACCGAAGAGTGTGCTCTGGTGCTATTGAGTTCTTGGTGAGTCCGGGAGATTGAGCGGGAGACGGGGATGGAAAAAGGGAGGAGATAAGGCGCAAGCATGTACACGGGCAGACGGGCGTACCTGGGATCGAAAAACCAACATGTTAGAAAGACGCTTGGGATACCGCGTCGATCCTCGTTCTGTTCCTGGTATACACAAGGGTCTGCCCAGCGATGACAGATCACATTACGTGCTCGATTCCCTGGAACTCGTTGAGATAGCCATCAAGACAGGTGTAAATGCGGGAGAACGAAGCAGTCAGGTTGAAGTTGACAAAAAAACAGACGCACGATCGTCACGCTTATACTGTGTCCAGGCACGCTCCGCCGGTGCAGTGCGAAAGTTATCTCACATCACAGGCCATTCGCTTGTTGAGCCCAATTCCAGGAGTGAAGACCTCGGCATGGGAATATGGTGTAGTCCGGAGAAATCGTTGAGACGGTAGGCAGAGCTTTCAGTGGAGAAGAGGTGACTTTCGATGGACGGGCGTGCCTGCCTTTGTGTCATTTGGCATCCCGGACCGGCACTCCGCCCAGTCATCCCTGCCCCCAAAAAAAAAGACGGCAGCCGACAAAAAAGATGGTTGATAGTCCATCTCGGTCCGCGTGCTACTACACCGAGAGACCTGGATGGTACGTCCCGAAAACGAGCACTCCGCTCCGAGTGACAGCGCTGCCAAGCTGCGAGGGTCGGCGATAGAGCTGGGGAACGTGGAAGGAGTTGAAGTGGCATAAAAGTGCCGCGGAGGTCGCAGGGTCACATACTCAGTACTGGAGAAAGAAGGACGGACCAGGAAAAAGCGGAATGAACAAAACAAGTGACGAAAGATGGAAAAGCGTGTCCACCGATTCCGGCAGCCGGGGAGAGCAAAACGTCGTAGAGGGTTTCATCATGGAACAGAAGCCGGAGCGGACGGGTCTGAACTAATGTGAGCACCGTGGCCTCAGTGAAGGATCAATGAAAGATTCAGCTCACGCACCGTGCATGAGGTGAGGTGAAACTGGTGGCGTTCCATCTGTCTTCAATCATATTACAAGAAATGTGGCACTTCCACTCTCCCACATGCTCGGGGCTTCCGCGAATGAAAGTGAACTCCGTGCGCCAGTAGTATGGATCACTCGAGGGTATACCCACAGAGGCATTTGATGCTGGAAAAATGTGTGTCCTCGATCTCCAGCTTGAAGACAGCATAAAGGTTGGATCCACACGAACGGGTTCCTGTCATCTCACGCAGGTGTGTTCGCCTCCGAGGGCCCCAGGCGACAGTGCCAGACGTGACTTTCCTTACCACTAGTAAGTGGTGGCACTGTGGCGGCTATCAGTCAGATTTAATTTGCAGTATGTACTTGGTGAAAGAGAGGCTCACAAAATGCAGCCGCGGGTTGAGGTCAGACTCCGAAGTCACTGGACAGTCCATCTCGTCTGACGGCATCATCTCTCACGTCATGTCACCACTTGCTCCGAGTCCTCACGCTACCACTAGCCGACTACTTCATTTCTTTCTGCAAGTGGTGAGCAAAACTGAAGCATGCTAGAGACATTCGTCCACTCAAGTTTTCTCGGAAGTTATCCGATCCGAGTCGAATGCTAAATGTTCTGTCTTCTTTGCACACTAATTGATAGACGAACCAGATTGGACTCCCGCCTGTTTGCGAGTTGGATGGTGGTACTGAACCAACAAACGCACAGCCTAAGTGGTCGCCTTGTTATCAGATAGTGGTGTTGCAGCAACTTGACAACTGATTTGGACTCACGCTTCCGTCATCGTGGCTGTAGATATCAGCCGCCTTTCCCAGACGAGGCTCAACGGGTGTCCCATGGGTCGTTCAACGTGGATACAAAAAGTGGGGGAGCGTATATGTTTGAACGGGTACTGCGCTCCCTCGCCTTTCCTCGCCTTTCTTCGGTCACCTCTTTCCTTCCCCATCTCCCCCTCATTCGTGGTCCTCTCGTTCCCGGTCGTCTTTTCGGTACACTCCTTCAAAATGGCGAACGGCGGTATACCTTTGGACAAATCAGAGCTGCTATCAGTGCTATTAGAATCTCTTCTCTATGGCAAGGCTAATCGATCGATCACAAGCATGGCGTATTGAACCATTTTGGCATCAGGTTTCTCACTCTTGATGTTCGGAGGAACCATATGGGTCCTGTTCGTTCAGCGGACCACTGGTCGTGTGAACTATACAATGGTCACGATAGCATGTGCGTTGTTGTTGCTCAGTACAACGGTGCGCGTTCATTATGTTTATCCCCGGACAAATATCGGGCAGAGGTTGACAACTTGTGCGTGTACAGCATCTCGTGATCCACATCGTAAGGGTCATGTATGGTTTGATATTTTTGCGGGATACCTATCCTGGGGGACCCGTTGCGTTCTTCGCGGACCCTTCGCAATGGACGTTCGTGGCCAAGACATTTGTGTACGTCGCACAGACGCTGATTGGAGATGGCGTTGTGGTAAGCCTCATTTCTGCCGAGACGATAAGTTTTTGACGGTTTGAATTGCACAGATTTACCGCTGTTATGCCGTATGGCAATCCAAGTTTGTCATGATTCTGCCTGTGCTACTTTGGTGCGGTCTCGCTGGTATGTTAAAACTCGTGTTTCCAGAGGACCGAAATCATTGACGAGATTTACCAAAGTAACCGGAATCGCAAGCCCGTATTTGGCAACGCAGTCCGCGGCGCTCTTCAATGGAACGCTCTCGCAATGGATCACAGGTTTCTGGGCGATGGCGTTGACAACCAATCTATTCACCACTTGTACGTACCCCTCGGCGAATCCCGAGGAAGAATTCTGAACTTTTTTCATCTGCCCCCGAACACCAGTCCTGCTGGCTATCCGTATCTGGTTTATCGACCACAAATCCCAAAGTCTGCGTGTCCACAAACAGTCCCATTTGCGACCCATTCTACACATCATCCTGGACGCGGGTATGATTTACTCCTTGGTTGTTTTTGTCGGGCTTGTCTGCTTCGTAAGTAAAACCAATGGTCAATACGTGATTCTAGACATGGTCAGTTGTCGTTTCCTCTCTGGCTATATGTGACGAGTCCCGCTGACATGTTATCGCTTGCTGCCAGGTCCCGCCCATCATCTCCATCACGTTCTACATGGTCATCATCCGCGTTGGGATCTCCAAACGCTCGACGACATCGTTCACGGCGAGCAGCATACCGCTCGGATATACGACCTCGCAGAACATTGATAGTGCGGAGCGAAGGCGGGCACTGCAGGTCCACGTGAGCAAGCTGACCGAGAGCAAGGTCGACAATGATTTCGACCAAAGCTCGCCGTCGTACATGACGATTCCCGTGGGTAGCCACGAGAATCATCCAACTCGGGCTCAGAGCCCGTTCATATTCGAGGGGAAAGAGGAGGCGGTATGACGAGGCAAAACGCGTCGACAGGGTGCGCTCAACGTCACGTTCCGATGGTCTTTTTTCTAGATCTCTTCACCTCTGATCGTGCTGCCACTCCGCTCCTTGTTTTCTTGTACGCCTTCGCATTCTCGATCACACTGTTTGAGTTTCTGCGGGCTTTCACTTGTGACAAAGCCCCATTTCTATACACACCACAGTCATTAACAGCATTATTGTGTCAGGAAGCGGATTAATCCCCAGATGATATACGGTGTTAGGTCTACCTTGAGCATAATTTTAGATGATTGGTTTTAGGGAAAGAAGGGAAGAATATACTGTGCGTTTAGCAACAGTCTCCCCCGGTGCGGACCTTTCTTTCTGCTATTTAGGTCCTAATGAATGTCCGAGGAGCGCTAAGCACGACACAGAGGTGTAAGACCTTCATCGTGGGCGCCGAGAAGACAATAAACAGTCTTGTGCTACCCTTTTGATGGCCGGACCTGCCGGGTGTCCGCCTCGGGCCGACATACTTTAGTGAGCCTTACAAGACCAATGTCGAAAGGCATAAGAGGCTTTCTTCGGCCGATGCAAACAACTCGCAAAACTGCCGAAAACCTCATGATCTGTCTCGCTGCCGTGCTTACGCTACAGAACCCGTCCTGAAGCTGGTCCACGAACGGTAGGCACATGCCAGTGGATAGACCCCAAGGGTGTGTGAGCATGTGCGGAATTTCAGGAATCTCGAAAATAAAATAAGTGAAACTGGGAGCTTGGCCGCCCTCCCTACCGCCCTATACAGGGCTATCTAGGCGGACTCAACTCCTAGCACATCAGAGGGTCAGAGGGAGTTGGTAGGGCAAGGGAGTGTGTGCATGGAAGTGGCATAAATGAACAGGGCACCATCCTGTACGTCCCTCTCCAGTGGTAGCGATGTGGTAAATTTGATCGGCTCATAGGAGGGAATGTGTGAGAGTTGCCTATCAATGAGAGATTGACAAAGTCTTGGGTTGTCACGTCGATCGGACGTCATCTCGTCGTGCGAGCTGAACTTGAGGTCAGGAGCTGTCCCTCCTAGTTGCAAATTGTGTGCAGTGTCTCTATTTACCACAAATTGCAACGAGGTCAAACCCTGAACCCGTATCGATTATCGTCCAGCTGATCCCTCATCACAGTGGTCCGAAACGTTCCGCGCGAGAAGACGGACCTCGGATACAAGTTGTCCCGCGGTCCGTTATCGTGCGGCTCATCGTTCTGGATGACATGAGGCTCCAAGTGGACATCTTGGCCATTCCCCAACAACTCTGAGTCGTGTTTTGATCGTAGTCTTGCTGACCAGCCTTTACCACCAGAATGTAACTAATCTTCCTCTTCTTCGCTCACCGCATTCGCTGACGCGGCAACTTGCCGCGTCCGGGAGCTGGGCGAAAGCGATTTGATGACTGCTGCTTCCAAATATGACATATGATATGTGACCAATGATTCTCGGCGATCACGGCCCTAGTATACGTACTACTATGATACCATGGCACACGCTCCAGGTTCGGATGACGGTGAAGAGGCTTTCCAAGATTACAAGGACCACCCAGATAGAATAAATACAAAGGGGTAGATGCGAATGTTGACATAGACTCGGAACCTACAGGCAATCAACTATCTGTGTTCTTCAGAACTCGAATTCTCTCGGTCAAAGTCCATCAAAAACGCGTTAAATAAGACATTTCAGAGCACTATTGATCCAGCTTTACCTGTAAGAGAGACCGTTAGGAGGCGAGTGTCCACGATACAACGTCCTCGAAACCTACAATGGTCGCTTGGAAGTTATGGGCACCGCGTACTGCTGCTGCTGATAACGATCCACACGGGCATTACCGAGGTTATCCAGATAGCATGGCATGTCTGGGTGGTGGTCTGGGGTCTTCTGCACAGCCATTTGGAGGTACTCGACGGCTTCATCAATATCAGCCGCAGCCTGACTGGTGTTGGGGCGTAGCTGAAAGCTTCTCTGCAACGCGAGACCGAGGTTGCTGAATCTGATAGCCTTGTCGAAGTGCGCAACTGAAGGCTCCTGTGCAGTCCTACGCAACTCGGAAATCAACTTCTCGAGCTTCAAGATGTCATTGGAGTCTGCGAGTTGGCCACATTCGTGACTCTGCAAAAATAGTACCGCAGAGTTATGTCCATAGGTGCCACGGTTGGGGCAGAGGTTCTTGAGTTCTTCAAGGCGTTCGTGTAGCTCGTCTGAGGTGGATGTCTCCTGCCCGCATGTGCCATAATACAAAAGAGCTTGGGATAGATATAACAACGTCATAGGCCGATCGAGATGACCAATGGCACTGCGCAACTCAAGTGACCGTCGTAAATTACAGGTAGATTCCTCGCGATTGTCGTGGGTGCCATAAAAATGATCAGTAAGAAATTGCACTTTCGCTAGGTTGGACAGGGCAGCGGCCCGATACGAATCTTCCACGGTGAAGTCCTCTGCAGCTTTCTCAAAATGTTCAACAGAAAGTTTGAGGTCTGCTTCACTATGGCTTTTGTAGTAGCGAAAGAGGCAATGCTGCCCCTTGTCCGTCTCATTTAAGACTTCTAGAGGCACTAAACTCTCTTGCTGTCCTCATGAAGAAAAGGCTCTTCAGAAAAAATGGTAACCAACAACATTTCACTTACGCTATCGTCCACAATATCAGATATCCGATAGTCAGTGCCATCGTTGCACGGAAATTAGGAGTGATAAGGAAGGTGATGCGGGGTCCTTCATCTCCGATGACGTGAACACTAGGTGGGCACTCAATTATCCGCAGAATGAAAACAAAAATCCAGTACTTACAAGTACTAGTCCGGTCGAGCAAGTCACATATACGCATCTCCAATGCGCCCAGGGGCTCCCCTCTTCCTAACATAGGGGAGAACTCGAAGGATGCACAAATAACCAGCCGAACTTGAGTGGACGGATCAGTTGGCCTGAGGACTCGTTAAATCAATAATCTAGGAAGACAAGTCGATGGTGCCGCACAGGTAGATCCGGTTGTCCCACTGGATAACGGGATCATAAACCCGTGCAGGTTTATTTTCGGTACTGGTGGACTTGCCACCAACGACATCAACGCGAACAAAGAATCCAACAGGAACACATCCAAGGTTGATAGCAACATTTTCAACACGTATGTCTGTGGGATAGCTGTTACCTTTCTGAAAGAACGACAACAAGGTTCATACGTGTAATAACAATATGCGAATCCCCGGTTGCAGAAGGAGGTGGCGAAGTTGGGGATTCCAATTCGGAACCTGCATTGTCGGTGTCCACACTGGCAATGCAGCCCGGTTAGCACGTTGAACGTCAGCGCAAGAGAAAACCTACGATTTGCTCCGCAGATAAACAACTTCTAGAAACTCGAGTAAGAACAAGCACGGAAATAGTAGTGGGATACTTGCCGCCGTCATTACCAGGTGCGTAGATACATGCGGTATCTACATACTTCAAGAGTTCATGTTGCTCTACTACCTTCGACTCCGACTAGGCGGATGGTCAATGTTCGAACTCCGAAGACACGGAATCCTACTATGTACTACATGCCTTTTCCAACATTTTGATCCAAACATCATCGTGAGAAATGGCTACCTTGGCTCCTGGATTCTAGCGAGAAGGATCGGTGTCGTTTGGTATCCTCAGTCCGCGGTACAAACCTTTTGTAATAGGTGGTCGTTGATGAGATCCAGATAATGGGGGGGCTACATAACAGACAATTTAGTCTATACAAACGCCGAGTCGGAAAATTGTGCGTACCTGAGATAGCGCCGGGACCTGAGATAGCTCTGGGTAATACCCGATTCCTAAGTTAAAACAAGTCAGCTGAATACCCTACGAAACGATGAAACGTCTCACTGATACGTGGTAACCACTTCAAATATGCATATACACCTGGCAATAGATACGCCAGACACGCGAGAACAAAACAAATGTTTGAAATTAGAGCGCTTCGCCATCTATCCACCGGCTCTACAACGATAACTCCCACTGCCTTTCTGACCGTCATCTTGAAACCTTTGATAAGGACGGTTTGGTTTTCATAATTGTTACCCTTGAGACAAGATTTGTGATTCATGGTAAACTGGGCGTGCCATTCGAATGCTTCATCGCTGCCAGCCGAGTTCTCTGCCAATTCGATTACTCTACCACTCTGGCCTTCATGGAAGGTGCCCAAAGCCCATGACTTCGTTTTATACAGCCCGGTAATCAGGTAGAGCGAGTCATTGAAGTCGCTGAGGGTGTCCGGGTTCTCGCGAACAGAGTCACACCAAGGAAGTGCATGTTTAATGGCAAGATTCTGAAACTCATCTAATTTCTGTCGGTTCCGAAGTTCGTGGCGTGTTGCACCTGATGGGAGGACGAGCATGGCGCCTGCATCGGATTGTGTGATGAATTTGTAACTGCCACTGAGATGATACGAAATTAGAATCCTCGGATCGGTTAAACCAACTCCTACAAGAAGTACCTCTTTTTATTCTCATCCTGCAGGACGCCATGGAGGATTTCGTCTTTTGAGACAGGTGTTTTCTCAGCCGGGTTCTTTTTAAGCCTCGAGATAACCTTGTATTGAGGACCTCCAGGAGGTGGATTGCAATATATGTTGCAGACGACCACGAATTGACCATACTGGTCAATGTACCCAACATCCCCAATCTCAAGACCCTCCGAGTCGTCATTCTCAGGCTCCGAGTCCCTCCTTCGATTGGGAGAGCACAGAGGGTACCCGTAATCCTGCCGCAGGTAAGTTGCATACACGCCTTGCTCAGTGACGTTATTCATTTGGAGTGTCGCCTATAGGGTGAGTTGAACTGTTTATCGAAGTGGGGAAAGCAGAGGTTTGAATCATCCTGGGCGAGTCTTGCCATGTGCCTCCAGGCAGGCATGCGTATGTAAGCGAGCCTGGGGTCACAGCGGCTCTTTGTCTCAATCTCCGGTGCGACAGCTTTCAACCAATCCACATAATGTCGACAGTACAAGATTATTGTGAGGCCCTGAACATACAACCGCGCGTTAGTCGGAATTTTCTCTTTCAATGCAAGTCAGACCCCAGTACATGGACTGTAGTGTAGCGAGGCACGAGCGGAGGGTCTTCGGACAAGCTTCTTGCCTTGCAGTGCTCGTCCTCACCTGTTTCAGCGCACCACCCTCCACGTCCTGCCTCCATTTTCCATTTCGGCTCCTCGCAGCTCACTCCCCTGAGCTGCAGAGCGCGGTCCCGATTACCTCGTATACGCACTTGCGAGGTGTTCCCACCCACCCTTGCAGGCTCCCGTCTCAGGCCAGAGAGTGCTTCACGCCCTCCCCATTATCCACACCCTCCTGGCCCACCGCCTCCCTCTCCTCCCAGCGCATGGAGCGACGCCCAAAGATTGGAGGAAAACTATGAACGCTAGGCGAAGGGGTCTGCTAGTAAGTCCCGGTCATGCTGTTCGAATATCCTCTTTTTTCCAACCCTCAGTTTTCCTTCCACACCGTCTGCGCTTCCTCGCCGAGCTGGAAAGCTCCATGGGCTTTCACCCATTCTCGAGTTTTTTCCTTACACACCATCACCTCATCATTTTTTCATTGTACCTACCCTCCCGATTGTTATTGTTCACAGCGATTGAAATGCATGAAACATATGTTTGCGTCCGACCACAATCATCGAGTGTATGTATGATATTACACTGAATGGTTGGTCTACTTAAAGACGTGACGAATCCGATTGATTGCCGTCACGATTCACTATTGCTGTCGCTGTCAGTATGTGTCTACCAGTCTATTGGCGCGTTGCTTTTTCGTAAGGTACGCCCGCAACGACCAGGGACCGGGGTAGACCTTGAATCGATAAGTGATGCTGACCGTCAAATTGTTCGGTTTCGTTGTTCGGGAATCTATGATCACGGCGAGCCGGCTGGCAACGAGGGTAGCCACGAGGCTGAAGATATGTAGTACAGTATTCGGACGCACGATTTGGTCTAACTTGGTCTGGACTTCTTATCGATTGGTCAGTTTACAATCGTCCGGGGTTCGAATTGGGTTGACCTACTAGGAGTCGGTCCAAGTTCGATCGAGATTTTCCATCCTGAATCACCCGGATCGCCCCGGATCCATGTTCGGGCGAAAATATTGTTTGCTGAGCGCTGAAGCGCCGAGGCCCGAGGGCCATAGGGTCTTGATTCTTGAAGCAACGCCGAATCTGGCCGCCCACGTGAAGTGCCAGAGTCGCCGTGTCCAGGATCCAAACTAGCCATCGATCGCTCGATCGAATACCCGACAGTTATATTAGTGCGGTTTTCGAGTCACAAGAATTACTTCTGTGAAACGACGCACCACAGCAAATCTTGAACCATCACCCAGAACGCAACGGTACCGTCTCACTCGAGACACTTTTATCAGCCAACTATGATGACCCTCGAGCAACCAAAAGCAAGAGTACGTCTGATTGATACTTGATGAAAGTCCTTCATTCGAGTCCTCGACCTCTTCTAGAACCAGCCTGAGATCAATAAAGAGGGAGAAGTCCGGGTTAACCAGCGTGCATTGGTCCGCAAAATCCTCTCTCGCTACTCATACGACTTTTCTGGTAACCATCGTCGCTGCTCGCTTCGTTGAAAAATTCTGATCGTTTTCACTTCCCTTCTGGTCATTCCCATCTGGCCAGTGTTCAGAGAATTCCTCCAGAACTCTGATGATGCGGGATCTGACAACGTTACCATTCATTTTGAGAAGAGTTCTGATGTGAGACTCTGGACGTGTATGCGTATGACATGTGCATCTACCTGACTCTTTCTCGAGATTGCAAAATGCATCGTTGAGAACACTGGCGATCCATTCTCACCAGAAGATTGGAACCGAGTCACGGAAATCGGTGCGTCACCTAGTTCCCAAAGTATAGACTTACATTCAACCTGATATATATCCAGCCAACGGTAATCCGGACTCAGGGAAGGTTGGCGCATTTGGTGTCGGTATGTCGAATATGCACAACATATAGTAGTGGCTGAATCACATATTATCTCAGGATTCTACAGTATATTCTCCTTGACCGATCAACCTGTCATATTTTCTGGTGGTACGTCCTGTTTGTCCTTCGGCATGCGTTTGGAATTGGATGGATTTGAAGGGCGCAAGATGGAGTTTCACTGGGAGGGTGACGCCGGACCAGTAAGGTGTTACTGACCTCAACCGACTATGTGCTCAATACACAGATAGCTGCGCTACTCCTTGAGCGAACTCCGTACGCCTGACAAGGGCGCAATAATCCATATGCCACTGAAGAATCCTGAAATACCGAAAATGGATGATTTGTTACGATTTCTTGCGACGTCGATCACTTTCATGACACACCTGAAGAATGTCGAGGTTTTTCTAAATAAAGACTTCATCGGCCGCATCAGCAAGTCTAAAGAGAAAGTTGACAGCGACAAACCTCTTATTGAAATGAAGCCAGTTAGCCCTTCGGACATGAGGTTTCTGGAACCACTTAGACTTCAACGTCGTCGTGAGTATTGGTCGGTTGTAAGATATTTTTTTTCTGACCGTGGTCACGGTTCAATTGGTCCAGAATTCACTATCGAATACTTTCCAGACCCTGATAAGCGGCCAAACGTGTCTTCCAAACTAGGACTAAGTATATTCAGCATAGAAGCTGGCGTTGAGATGGATCATAAACTCAAGGAAGAACTGTTTCAGTGCACATTTAAGGATCGAGCTCCTCAAGTCAAGTATAGCTTGATATATGTAGGTTCTTTTGTTTCTCTTTGATGTTAGCGTCCATGAATGAACCATTGTACACCAAGACCGGAAAATATGAATACGATCAAAGCTCCGCGGACACTACGGGATACAACAGTATATTTCGAGAGCTTCGTGCCGATTTGAATGAGTATGTGATCGTTGTACGAACATTTAATGCACATCCGAACACCACATACCTTTTCACTATGCCTATCTGTGATATCCATATGTTGCGACTGATGCGAACCATCCTGATTCAGGGTCACTGTTTGAGGCGGCGCCGCTACCAATGGCCCTCAGGCTCGATGAGTCTCTCCTTGAAGATGACTTGGGGCCTGAGCCGCCTGACGTGGACGGGTCGGGACCTTGATTGTGAGGGGATGTTGTGGATTAGATGCATCGTTCTTCTCGATACATTGTTACTGGTCATGGTATGTAAGTAGTAAGTAGACAAGATGTAACCCCAGCGATGACGCGACGCGACTCCTGGAAGACGCGGTCAGGCAGAATTTCCTTTTTTGTCCGACGAAAAAAGAAAATTACACGGACACAGCTTGTTGTAATTGACGTCTTGCCAATGCTTGAAGGTGAGAAGGTTTCTCCCATCTCAGAGCATTTATTGAGCCACATTTCTTTGCAGTTCAAGCATCCGATCGCAGATGCAAGCAGCTTTCCAGGACAATGACAGACCTCAACAAGGCCATCGACCTCGGGCGACAAGCGCTTGACCTTTGCCCGTCAGGGCACCCCCACCGTTCGATGTTTTTGAACAATGCCGCAAACCGCTACTCCGTTCGGTACCAATCAATGGGAGAGATGACGGATCTTAACGAGGCCATCGTCCTTGGCAAACAAGCGCTTGCCCTTTGTCCACCACAGAACCAAAACCGTTCTATGTATTTGAACAACGTTGCATCATATCTCTCTGATCGGTACACATGGCTTGGGGAGATGACGGACCTCGACGAGGCCATCGTTTTCGCGCAGCAAGCGCTCGACATGTGCCCACCTGGACACCCAAGTCGCTCGGTGTACCTGAACAGCGTTGCAACATTTCTCTTTGATCGGTACAAGCGGCTTGGGGAAATGTCAGACCTTGAAGAGGCCATCATCCTCGCGCAGCAAGCGCTCGACATCTCCCCATCTGGACACCCAAGTCATTCGGTGTACCTGGATAGTGTTGCCATACATCTCTTTCATCGGTACAAGCAGCTTGGGGAAACGACGGACCTAAACGAGGCCATCGTTCTTGGGAGACAAGCACTAGATGCCTGCCCAAATTGCTTGGTGTATTTGAACAGCCTTGCAATCTATCTCTCCGATCGGTATGAGCGGTTTGGGGAAATGTCCGACCTGCAGGAGGCCATCATCCTCGCACAGAAAGCACTCGACATTTCCCCGCTATGGCGCCCAAATCACTCGGTGTATTTGAACAGCGTTGCAACATGTCTCTCCAATCGGTACCAGCGGCAAGGCGAAATAGCGGACCTGACCGAGGCCATCGTCCTTGGGAGACAAGCACTTGACCTCCGCCCGCCAGGGCACACAGCCCGTGCAATTACTTTGAATGTCGTTGCGAATTGTCTCTTTTATCGGTATCAAAAACTTGGGGAGATAGCAGACCTCGACGAGGCCATCGTCCTCGGGGATCAAGCACTAGAAGTTTCTCCGCCTGGCCATCCAGATCGTCCGATGTATCTGAGCAGTGTTGCAGCATATCTCTCCAATCAGTACAGGTGGCTTGGGCAAATGGCAGACCTGAACAAGGCCGTGGTCCTTGGGCGTGAAGCGCTTGACGTCTCCCCTGCAGGGCACCCAAAACTTTCATTTTTCCTTTGCAGCGTTGCAACATGTCTATTCGATCGGTACAAGTGGCTTGGGGATCTAGCGGATCTGAACGAGGCCATCCTCCTTGGGAAACAGGCACTTGACCTCTGCCCGCCAGGGAACCCAGATCGTACAATAACTTTGGATATCGTTGTAAATTGTCTCTCTTATCGGTATCAACAACTCGGGGAAATGGCAGACCTGAACAAGGCCATGGTCCTTGGGCGTGAAGCGCTCGACGTCTCTCCTGCAAGGCACCCAAAACGTTCATTTTTCCTTAGCAGCGTTGCAACATGTCTATCCGATCGGTACAAGTGGCTTAGGGATCTAGCGGATCTGAACGAGGCTGTCCTCCTTGGGAAACAAGCAGTTGATCTCTGCCCGCCAGGGAACCCAGACCGTGCAATAACTTTGGATATCGTTGCAAATTGTCTCTCTTATCGGTATCAACAACTTGGGGAAATGGCAGACCTGGACGAGGCAATCGTCTTCGGACGACAAGCGCTTGACATTTGCCCGCCAGGACGCCTGCATCGTTCAGTTTACATGAACGGACTCGCAACATATCTCTCCGATCGACACAAGCAGCTCGGGGATTTTACGGACCTGAACGAGGCCATCATCCTCGGGCGACATGCGTTTGACATCTCCCCGCCCGGGTGTCCAAATTGTTCGGCGTATTTGACCAACGTTGCAACGTATCTCTCCGATCGGTATGAGCTGCTTGGAGACATGAGTGACCTCAACGAGGCCATCGTCCTCGGACAGAAGGCGCTCAACCTTCGCCCACCTGGTCATCTTGACCGATCACAGTCATTGGGCCAACTTGCATCTTATCTCCATATTCGATTCACTCATTCAAACGAATCCAAGGATAAGGAGAATGCATTCAGTCTCTGTACCGAGTTGGCGCACATCCCCCAAATTGTCTCATTATCTGATCTCTTTTCTGCCAAGAAATGGGTCAGCATGGCTGAAGATTCCCACCATCCCACGACGCTTCTAGCGTACGAAACATATCTTCTATTGCTCACACGGCATTCGGCCACATTGCCGCCCCTACCCCGACATCTGCATATCTTCAACGACCTCGCTTCTTCACTAGTGGTTGATGCCTTTTCAGCTTGTCTTCGCGGCCACCGTGCAAAGACTGCAGTCGAGCTGCTGGAGCAGGGACGTGGTGTATTTTGGAACCAGTTATCTCGCCTCCGATCCCCGCTTGAAGATGTTGTCGCAGCCGGCCTGGCAGGAAAGCACCTCGCAGACGAGTTCACTAGCTTGACGTCTCATATTCATGGAACAATTAGTTCAGATGGTTCAGATCCGTATCAGCGTGACCTACTGTGTCGTCTCATCGTCGATCTGCAAGCCGTGATCGCTGACATCCGCAAGTTGCCTGGCTTCGCTCGTTTTCTTTTCCCCTCCCTTTTCTCCGATCTCCAGCATGCTGCCAGAGACGGTCCTGTCATCATCTTGAATGCGAGCAAGTACACATGCGATGCGCTCGTTGTCTTCTTCGATAGAGACCCAGTCCACATTCCATTACAAGTTACCAAATCTCGTGTTCGGGACATGTCATTGGAGCTGCAGTCATTGACTTTGGATGCAGAAATGATGCACGTACCGGGGGCGGATTTTGCCCGGTTCATGAGAGTCCTCTGGGACAATGTTGTCTCTCCGATTACCGATTTCCTACAGACAACAGTTCCGCTTGGCTCACGTATCTGGTGGTGCCCAACTGCCGAGTTCTCGCTTCTACCGTTGCACGCAGCCAGTCCGTATCGGAAGGACCAGCGGAATCTTTCTCAACTATACATCTCTTCTTACACTCCTACCCTGGCTGCTCTCATCCGTGCTAGACGGATCGATTCACGGATGGAGTCTACGATTAAAGAAAAACACTTTCTTGCTGTAGGTCCGAGTCAGGCCAAAGTCGAAGGCGTCAGCAACGAAGTGACCATTGTTGGCGAGTTTATGCAAGGTCTCACGACGTTCACTCGCCTCGAAGGTCCTGAGTCACGTATATCTCGAGTCTCGGAGGAGCTGAGGAAGAATGAGTGGGTTCATTTTGCGTGCCACAGTATCCCAAACAGGACATGGTCGTTCGGGTCCGCGTTTGGGCTCCATGACGGCCTGTTTACGATCGAACGCATTGTCGGGAACGAGTTGCAGAACTCTGCAGAGTTTGCGTACCTCTCTGGGTGCCATACGACGGTAGTAGGGGATAATGAAAGCCTGGACGAGGCGATCAATCTGGCGTCGGCGATCCAGTTTGCGGGGTTCCGATCTGTGATCGGGACAATGTGGGCTGTGGACGACGAACAAGCGGAATCGATCGTGTCTATGTTTTACAAGCATATGGTGGATGAGTCTGGTCGCCTGGATCACACCCGTGCGGCTTTCGCACTCAACGAGACGATGAACTCGTTAGTTGGTAAAGTACCGATCGACCAACGCATTCTTTACGTACATATCGGTGCCTAGTGAATTAATGGTAATGCTGAATACGATCTGAGTCTGGCGAGAGCGTAGAGATTTGAAGCTTTGAAGGCGGAGATTGACCGAGATCATGGCTTCGACTATCACTTGACTATCACATGGATGAGTATGAGGAAAGACGTTTCATAACGTCGGGAGGTGGTATAAAGCGAATGCCACAAATCGATTCTAGAGTTGCACAGGTGTTCGATCGAGCACGGGTCAAGACACTGAAGCTTGCTCTTGAGCTGTTGATCAGACCAATCGACTCTCTGCACTCGAGGTAGATCCTGGTTGCACGTTGGGAGAGAGAGAGAGGTCACATGGGACGCGAGGCGGTTGTATTATACTACTATAAACTTCGTTCGAAACAGGAAGAATAATCAAGGTGAACATACACCAGAACAACGGCCAACGATTCGAACAGCAGACAGTTACTAGTAATGAACCACCCACGAGCAACCCTACCACAGTACTAATGGTCCCATATCTCCAATGATTCAACCGCGATACCCTTCCAACAATCCAGTTCGTGAGCGCCAATGTTGATTTGCATCTCGGCAGCAATTCGTCTGTACCCTACCGCATGACGACTCTGTAGCGGCTTTGCGAATAGTAGTGCTCTGAATCCACCCGCCAGGTATGCGATCGCCCTGAGTGCCTTGGTATGTTCATCCCCCCCGCTGAGTTCAATCTTTTGGACGAGCTCACGAATCCACGGAAAGACAAGCACGACTTTTTCCTGCTGCCAACTGGAAGGCGCGTCCTTTGTTGAGAAATTGAAAGTGCCAAACGCCTCAGTCGAAGTAACATAAACAGGAGTACTATCAGCGTTCGCACTACTAGGAGTGACGTCTGTGACAGAAATCGCGATGCAAGGAAGTTTGAGATGGCGCTCTTGGAACGATAGTGAACCCGTACTCTTGGTGAGAGTGTCATAGAATTGGGTAACCTCCCGTTTGGGTAGTGTGCGTGAAATTCGCATGTCGACTTGATTGTGTACGATATCCGGCAGTTTGTATGAACCTTGACTGTAGACAGAGATGTTGGCAGGCAGAGCGCTGTTAAACCGCGATGGCTCCCCGATCCAATCAAGAACTGTAGTATCCTTTCGGCGGTGCATGATTTCCTGGAGGAGCATTCCGAGCGGGACCTCTGCGTCAGGGTGAGTACGATCGACACGTATATCGCTCTTGAATATTCCAATCAAAGAGTACGCGATGTCGACTCGCTCTTGGGCTTGGCGATTTGATGCCAAGCGGAGCTTTTCGCGAACAGAAAGCCCTTCCGGAGAAAAGTGAACAAGGATAGCTTCATCGACACCCGTAGCTCTCGCTAGCTCTGATATAATATTGGGGGAGGTCTTATGGTTATCGTTGCTATCCTTGCGGTATAGCTTCCATGTCCGGTCATAGAACCGGATAACTTTGGGTGCGAGAAGTTCCTGTAACGTCCACGCGCGGAAGATCCATCGATTATGCTCGAGTAAGTCTGAGTCCTTGTGTTTTGGGTCAGGATTATCAGATGGTTTGGCAAGGAGGATAAGGGTGAGCGCCGAATTATGGTACCAATTGTACATGGATTTGATCGACTTCTCCAACTTCTGTTTATCCGTTTTATCGATACAGCATGTATCGTTCCATGACCATTGGTAAGGCTTATAGTCGTCCCGGACTGTCTCGCAGAACTTGGATAACTTCTTGTATTTTTCCGCAATGGGGAAGGAATAAACCGAGTTACCAGAGATGTCTTGTAACAACGGTTCTCCTTTTTCCCATGTGTGAGACAACATGACATAGCGGAAATAGTTTTTCACGACCTCCTCGACCTTGGCCGTTTGTGGCACCGTGTTGTGGGTATTGGACGAGACCAACTCATAAAAGGCGGAGTCCTCCTTGAATTTGTCTTTTTGCTTGTCCTGGTCGCAAAGAGTGCCGTCCTTGACATAAATGAGGATAAAGGGAGATTTATCCACAACTTCTTTCATCATGTTGTGGACTTCATCGAGCGTCCCGTGGTAGCGTCTACTCAAATCTGTGGAACGTTATTATTCATTAGCCGTCAGACAAGTACTTATGGAGATAATTACCGTCCATCTCCGGTTGCTTGAACTTGGAAGACATCTCACTCAATGCGGCACATGCTTCCTTGTAATTCTTCAACTCATGCAATACCTTGCATTTCGCACGATGTCCAGGAATGTGCGACGAATCCACTTGGATGGCCTGCGACAGCCCTTATTGAGGATCATCTCCGCAGAAACGCAACGAAAATATTACCCATTCCGCGTCCGCCAGCGCATCCTTCCATGATCCGATTCCTGCTTCTGCCTCACTTCTGCTAGCGAGGAGACGAGCAATGCAACCGGGGCAGCGGCGTAGTGACCCCAAGCGCTGTAAAGTCGACTTATCTTTCCCAAGAACATCCGCCATCGAAAGGCCTCTGTTCAAGATATCTAGTACGAAAGCTCAATATAACAAATGAAAGTGAGTTACAATGGAACTAACCCGAAGGACACCCAATGAGGGCCAACGCTTCAGTGTACCAGGCGATTGCCTCGTTGTTCCTGCTGTAAGAGCTTGCCTGGTCACCAAACCCCTCTAAAATGGATCGAAAATGTCAGTCGGGTGTAGCCCATGTGAGCGCAAACTATTCCTCACCACTGAGCAAGCTAAGCTTCGTAGTTACAGCTTCCAACTCCTCACTGACGTCTTTCTCTCCCGCAGAAAAGTAGTTTAATTTCACCGGAAGGTGACTCGACTTCATCTCGTATAAGATTCGAGATCTTAGTTCGTGAATGTCGGAAATCAGACTGCATAGGTCCCAGTCGAACATCTTGCACAGCATGTCAGCACACGGGAAAATGAAGTCCAAGTAACTTACTAATGAAATAGTTCTAGCTTCGGGGACCTGGAGAAGCGGACCTAGATCAGGAATTCCGTCCAACAATTCCTTTGCTCTCTTGAAGTCTTTTTCTCGACACACTGTGTAGTGACGTGCCCGAAGAAAATGTCCTCGTGCCTACATCTGGTGGTTAGTACAGACCACTCCCATGTATCACTGACTTGACTCACCCTAACTAGTTGATTTAAGCTACCCGGTAAATCGATGGGAGTGTCAATCTTGACACCAAAGCGCGGCGGGGAGTCGAGAATGGCGATAGACTAGGCACACACAACTGAGTAACTGAATAACATTTCTGTGTGGCACACGCTACCTTGATGAATTGGACGAAATGCTTTGTATCATCGTTGCAGCAGCAAAGTGCAGAATCAAACGGATCCATCCCCATACCAGTGTCTGGCTTTCCATAATATACAAGACCCTTTGCGACGTGAACTATCAGTGGTGTTGGCCCATCACATCGCTGTGTAGGCGGCTGAGTTAGTGATACACCAACTGCCAAGGGTGAGACTACGATACCATTGCATCATCAACATCATTTAGTGCGCCACCCCAGTTTTTCAGGCGGACACGAATGAGGGCGCGATTGGCGTGTTGATACTGGGTTAAGCCTTCGGGTGCATTTTCTTCGATCTCTTTCGATAGCGTTTTCTCGGCTCCTTCTAAATCTCTGCTTTCCCATGCATCATGTACTCTGTTACTGATGTATGTGAACTGCATGCGATGTATGGCGGGTGAATAAAACTGGGACTCCATTAGGAACAAGTAACTCACGTGCTCCTGCTCTCTTACCAAGGGAGAGAGACGCTGAGGAGAAGAATTAGAACGGTGCATTCATTCCCGTTTTGTAAACTTACGCGACAGAGGGAAATTTTCACGAAGGAGAGGCTCCGGATACATAACTTGCTTTTTTCTTCTATGGTGGCAAGACGAGTATTGTCCGGCGAGATACTGATACTGAGCAAGTGTGTCCCATTACAGGAGAGAAGGGGTGTAGAAGGAGAGAAGTCCCATATATCCCATATATCGACGCCAAAAGCATTCCCAGAGGAAGCAGAAACGAGGAATTGACCATTGTGCGTGACAGCAAGAGTGGTTATACGGTCTTTGAAAGGTGCTTGCCATTGACTGAGAACAGTTCGAGTCGCGATGTCAAAACACTTGATAGAACCATAAGAACCTCCGGTAAACAGTCTTCGACCATCAGTGGACCAAGCAAGTGAATAGGTCGACCAGGCGATCGGTGCGGACCCCAGCTGTGCCCCGGTGCGAACGTGCCAGATGCCGACAGAGGATTTGTTCGAGCCGACTATATGGTGAGCTGATGCAAGACGGTCACCTGCTGGTGAGAACTTGACCGACGAGACGGGGGAAGAGGATTCTTTTCTTAGCGAGCCAACCAGACTCTTTCGTGTCAGTAGACACCAGATAACCACTTGCCCATTATCTGATCCACTTGCAACGCGCAATGAGTCGGGCGAGATATCTAACGTCGTGATGTTCCCATTCGCCGCTTGCAACTCCCCGAGCTTCTGAATCAGATAAGTCTTCGTGTCCTCCCAAATTATCACCTTGCCGCGTTTGTCACCGCTGATGATGTACTTTCCGTCCTTGGAAACAGCTATTGAACTTATTGCAGCACCCTTGTCGTGTTCAATTGGTGACTCCATCATCTCGAGTCGGCCATTTTTCGCGACCCAAATCGGAGTCTTATGATTAATGGCGACAAGAGAAGAGGTCGTAATGAATCTCCCATCAGGGAGAAACACCAACGATGACACCCGGTCGTTGATTTCGCATACAATATCCGAGGTATCTTAAAGAAGTCAGTAATCACGGTGCCGTGTGCATAAGATGACCATGCTCACTCTGGAGCCATGCCTCATTAGAATTTCGCGGTTCGTCGTCGCGCGCCACATCGCCCTCGATGGAACCAGGTGTTTCTGAGCCGTGGTCAGTTCTAAATAACTTGTGTTTCTTAGAATCTGGGCTTACTTTTGCGTGAATTCCGCCAGTACCAGCCGGCCAGTAAGGGGACAACCAAAATAGACCCTGGAAACAGATAGCCGGACATTAAGTGGGAAGCGGGTGAAGAAGGTGGGTACGATGGAGGTGGGTAGAAGAGGGAGTCGTCCCTTTGGATGCGTAGTGACAAGTTGAAGGGCTTGACTGAGTGCTAGCCTACTAGACTGTTCTGCAAATGTCCTGTCAGGCTTTCGTCAGTCACCGCGCCCCGAGCCTGGGGCACGCAACACCATTGCTTCAACCTGCAGGTGATGACGACAGGCCTCGTGTCCCGCAGCCTGGCTTCCCAACTTCTATCCAAAAATGCCAACCAACCACGGCCCTCGGATAAGTGCCTAAAGGGACGAGACCCCATCATAGGGCATGAGGGATCATGGGTATAGGGTATCATTGTCTCTCTGGTACATACTGAGTCCCTTGCGGCGGGTGATGAAGCCTCGGAGATTAGTGGGACCGAACATTGCAAAGTTGCCGGCTTGTCGTCTTCTGCTGCTTCTCGAAGCTTCCTATGGATCCTTCTTCAAGTTGATATGGTGACGTGGCTGCACAGCCTGAGAACTCCGCCTAGACCTGACGCTGACCCGGTGCTTGATTCAGAACGTCACCAACTTTGCAAACACTGGCAATGATCAAAAAATCACCTGCACACTGGTGCCGAAATGACAATCCATGCTGTCGTCGTTCCTACGGACGGCCGCAGGGCTCTAGAGTTTGCCAAGGGCCAGAGGAAGCTCAGCTTGTTCCCTGTGGCTGAGTCACGTTGTGACTGAGTGAGCTGTGAGAGCGTTCTCCCACGGCCCCAACTCGGCCCGGGCCGGAGCGCGGGCAATGATCGATCGATCGCGTTTGTTGCCCCCAATCAACTCACAACCATGTATACTTGCTCCTCATCGGTTACCCGGATGTAATCAATCATTCTCTTCTTTGCCCACCGCATTCGCTGACACAACAGTAACTTGCCACCTCTGACTAGTCGGAGCTGTGCGAAAGAAAACTGAAGTATACAATGAGACAGCGCTCGACATATGGCTCCAAGAGGTCACTAACCTGGCTGCTGCTTCCAAATGCGATCAACAACTCCCTGACTTGTTCTGCGGGAGTCACGCCACTGTACCACATATTCGAGGTTCAGAAGATGGTGAAGAGGCTTTCGAGGATGATTACTACCAATTCCGGATAGATAATTACAAAGAGGTAAACCCGATACCTATAGGATGTCATAGAACCTACTGTAAGACTACAACACATCCAATTTCACTTGTGAGATAGACCATGAAGAGCCGAGCGCCCACGATACAACGTCCTCGAAACTACACTAGTTTCCTGGAAGTTATCGGCACGTTGTGTTGTTGCTGATAACGACATAAAAGAGCATCACCGAGGTTGTTCAGATAGCGGGGTTTGTCCGGATGGCCGTCGGGGGCAATCAGTACCGTCCTCTCAAAGTACTGGACCGCTTCATCAAGATCAGTGGCGTCGTGACACAGCTGAAAGCGTCTCTGCAACGCGAGACCGAGGTTGTTGAATCTGCTAGGCTTGTCGAAGTAGGAATCTGGAGTCTCGCGTGCCGCCCTTCTCAGATTTGAGAGGAGCTGCTCGAGCTTGGTCTGGTCACTTGAGTCTTTGAGTCGGATGCATTCATAAGTCTGAAAAACAAGCTCCGCGGCATGACGTTCATAGGTGCCTTGGCCGCAGATATTCATGAGCCCATTGAGCCGTTCACATAGTTCGCCTTGGATGGATACTTCATGCCCTGATGCATAATAATACAAAAGGGCTTGGGATAGATATAATAATGTCATGGGCCTATCGGGATGATTACCATCGCGAAATTCGAGTGCTTGCCGAAGGTGCGAGGTAGAGTCATCGAAATTATTGCGTGTGCCACGAATATGGTCACAAAGAAATAGCACTTTGCCTAGGTTCGACAAGGTGGCAGCGCGACACGAATTATCCGATGGGCAGTTCAAGCGTTCTGCCTCTTCAAAATGCCTGATAGAGGATTTGAGGTCTTCTTCGCTATGACTTTTGTAGTAACGAAGGAGAGCATGCTGTCCCTTTTCAGTCTCATCCACGAGTTTTTGGGGCGCCGAACACTCCTTCTGGTCCCGTGAAGGAAAAGCTCCTTAAAAGAGCAGATCATAACAAAAAATTGGATCACTTACGCTATCGTCGACCCGACCCGACATCCAATGATCACCATGCCACTCTTGCACGCAAATGAGGAGCGATAACGATGGTGATTCGGACTCTTTCCCCTCAGAAGATGTGAACACTGTAAACGCTGTAGTCATTTGAATACCTGCAGCACAAATAAACAATAATGCGATCCTTACGACCAGTGTTCTCAAGCAAATCGCGTACACATATGTCCAATTTTCCAAGGGTTTTACCTTTTCCTAGCACAGGGGAAATTTCGAAAGTCGTACAAATGGCCAACCGAATCTTGATGGATTGGTCCGATGGCCTAAGAGTCATCAATACAGGCAGTTCAAACAGGAAGATGACTTGATAGGGATCGGCGACGCACAGATGGATTTGGTCATCCCAGTGGATAATGTGATCGTAAACCAGTGCAGGTTTATTTTTAGTCCGGGTGGACTTGCTGCCGACGTCAATGCGAACAAAGAATCCAACAGGAACACATCCAAGGCCGGCAGTAACGTTTTCAGCACGCATGTCTGCGAGACATTGTCACCTCCGGAAAAGCATGATGACAATGAAACATACGTGTGATGACAATCTGCGAATTCCCTGTCGCAGAAGAAGCTTGCGAACTTTGAGATTCCAATTTGTCATGTGCATCGTCGGTTTTCTCACTAGCAATCCAGCCCTGTTGGTGCGTCGAACAGCGGTGACTCAGTGAGAGAAAACCTACAGTCGGTTCCGCAGATGAACGACTAAAAGAAGTTTTAAAACAGCCATCGAAATAAAAACGGCATACTTGCCCCCGTCTTTATCAGGTTCGCAGATATATGCGCTTTCTACATACTCGAGGAGTTCACTTTTCTCTATTACCTTCGACTCAGACTAGGCAAATGGTCAATACGCGAACACTGAAGACGTTGATGCTACATGCCTTTTCCAACATTTTGATCCAAACGTCATCATGAGAAATGACTACCTTGGCTCTGGGATTCTAAATAAAACGATGGGTGTCGTGGGCATCCTCAATACGCACTGCAAACCTTTTCTAATACATGTTCATTGATGAGGTCCAGATAATGGGGGGGCTACATAACGAATCAGTCTATGCAAACGGCGAGTCGGATAATTGTGCGGACCTGAGATAGCATCGGATACCGCTCGATCCCTAGGTTGAATCAGCTCAGCTGA
Source organism: Leccinum incarnatum (assembly GCA_038091095.1). NCBI lineage: Eukaryota > Fungi > Basidiomycota > Agaricomycetes > Boletales > Boletaceae > Leccinum > Leccinum incarnatum. The sequence continues at coordinate 36,469 of JBBPNG010000044.1, forward strand.
ATAGCCTGCGAAACGATAAAATACCTCACTGGAAATGCGTGGCAGCCACTCAAAGGATGCACCGAGAAATTGATATGCCAGATACGCAAGAAAAAAATGAATGTGTGAGATTAGAGCGCTTTTCCATCCTCCCACTTGCTCTACAACGGTGGTTCCCGCTCCCCTTCTGACCGTCATCTTGAAACCTTTGATAAGGACGGTTTGGTTCTCACGATTGTTATCTTTGACACAAGAATCGTAATCCACGTTAATCTGGGACTGCCATTCGTATGCTAGAGGAGGGAGATCGAGATCGCTCCCAACCAATTTCTCTGGGGATTCCATTACGTTGATGACTGCACTACTCTGCCCTTCATGGAAGGCTCCCAAACTCCATGACTTTGTTTTATACAACCCCGTAATCAGGTAGAGCGAGCTATTGAAGTCCTTGAGGGTGTCCATGTTCTTGAGAACGGAGTCGCACCAAGGAAGTGCATGTTTGATGGCAAGATTCTGAAACTCATCAAATTTTTGTCGGTTCTGGAGCTCGTAGAGTGTTGCGCCTGATGGAAGGATGAGTATGGCGCCGCCTGCATTAGATGTTGCGGTGAAATTGTAAATGCCACTGAGATGATACAAAATTAGGATTCGACCATTTAGACCGACAAGAAGTACCTTTTTTTGACCTCATGCTGCAAGACGCCATGGAAGATTTCTTTTTTGGGAATACGTATTGTCTTGGTCAATTTCTCCGGGTCGTCGAACGAGATAGGGTGGAACTGAGGACCTCCAGGATTGCCCCGTGATACTATGTTGCAGACGACCACGAATTGACCATATTCGTCAACGTACCCAACATCCCCAATCCCAAGACCCTCGTCATTCTCACTCCTTGGACTGGGGGAGCGCAGAGGGTACCCGAGATTCTGCCGCAGGTAAGTTGCATACACGCCTTGCTGGGTGATAGTATTCATTTGGAGTGTCGCCTAGTATAGAGTGGGTTGAGCTGTTTGACGAAGTGGGGAAAGCACGAGTCATGCCATGTGCCTCCAGGCATGCGTATGTAAGCGAGGTCACAGCAGCTCTTTGTCTCAATCTCCGGTGCCACGACAGCTTCAACCAATCCACATAATGTCGACAGTACAAGATTATTGTGAGGCCCTGAAAATACAACCGCGCGTTAGTCGGAATTTTCTCTTTCAATGCAAGTCAGACCCCAGTACATGGACTGTAGTGTAGCGAGGCACGAGCGGAGGGTCTTCGGACAAGCTTCTTGCCTTGCAGTGCTCGTCTTCACCTGTTTCAGCGCACCGCCCTCCACGTCCTGCCTCCATTTCGCATTCCAGCTCCTCCCAGCTCACTCCCCTGAGCTGCAGAGCGCAGTCCCGATTACTTCATACGCACTTGTGAGGTGTTCCCACTCATAATTGCACTGTGCGGGCTCCCAGGCCAGGCCAGAGACTGCTTTACGCCCTCTCCATCCACACCCTCCTGGCCCACGCCGCCTCCCTCTCTTCCCAGTGCATGGAGTGATACCCAAAGATTGGAGGAAAGCTATGAACGCTAGGCGTCATGCGGTTCGAATATCCTCTTTTTTCCAACCCTCAGTTTTCCTTCCACACCGTCTGTGCTTCCTCGCCGAGCTGGAAAGCTCCATGGGCTTTCACCCATTCTCGCCGGGCCTTTTCCTTACACACCATCACAACATTTTTTCATTGTACCTACCCTCCCTATTGTTCACAGCGATTTAAATGCACGAAACGTATGTTTGCGCCCGACCACAATCATCGTGTGTGTGTATGATATTACACTGAATGGTTGGTTTACTTAAAGACGTGACGAATCCGAATCATTGATTGCCGTCACGATCCACTGTTGCTGTCGCTGTCAGTATGTGTCTACTAGTCTATTGGCGCGTTGCTTTTTCGTAAGGTACGCCTGCAGCGTTTGAAGCAACGCCAAATCTGGCCACCAAGCACGTGAAGTCCGAGTCGTGTCCAGGATCCTGACTCGATCGACGACACGACAGTCATATTATTGTGACTCTCGAGAGTCACAAAGATTGCTTCTGTGAAACGACGCACCACAGCAAATCGTGAACAATCATCCAGAACGCAACAGTATCATCTCACCGCGACTCTGAACGGGCAGAACGATGACGACCCACGAGCAACCAAAAGCAAGAGTATGTCTGATTGATGCTTGATGAAAGTCTTTCAAACACCCCTTCTAGAACCAGCCTGAGATCAATAAAATCTGGGAGCCTGAGGGAGAAGTCCGGGTTAACCAGCGTGCACTGGTCCGCAAAATCCTCTCTCGCTACTCATACGACTTTTCTGGTAACCATCGTCGCTGCTCGCTTCATTGAAAAATTCTCATCATTTTCACTTCCCCTTCTGGTCATTTCCATCTGGCCAGTGTTCAGAGAATTCCTCCAGAACTCTGATGATGCAGGATCTGACAAGGTTACCATTCGTTTTGAGAAGAGTTCTGATGTGAGAGGACGTGTATGCGTATGACATGTGCATCTACCTGACTTTTTCTCGAGATTGCAAAATGCATCGTCGAGAACACTGGCGATCCATTCTCAAAAGAAGATTGGAGCCGAATCACGGAAATCGGTGCGTCACCTAGTTCTCAAAGTATAGACTTTCATTCAACCTGATATATCCAGCCAACGGTAATCCGGACTCGGGGAAGGTTGGCGCATTTGGTGTCGGTATGTCGAATACGCACAGCATGTAGTGGCTGAATCACATATTATTTCAGGATTCTATAGTATATTTTCCTTGACCGATCAACCCGTCATATTGTCTGGCGGTACGTCCTGTTTGTCCTTCGGCATGTGTTTGGCATTTGATGGATTCGAAGGGCGCAAGATGGAGTTTCACTGGGAGGGTGATGCCGGACCAGTAAGGTGTTACTGACTTCAACCGATTATGTGCTGAATCCAAAGATAGCTTCGCTACTCCTCGAGCCCACTCCTTACGCCTGACAAGGGCGCAATAATCCATATGCCACTGAAAAATCCTGAAATACCGGAAATGGATGATTTGTTTCGATTTCTTGCGACGTCGATCACTTTCATGACACACCTAAAGAATGTCGAGGTTTTTCTAAATGAAGACTTCATCGGCCGCATCAGCAAGTCTAAAGAGAAAGTTGACGACAACAAACCTCTTGATATTGAAATGAAGCCAGTTAGCCCTTCGGACATGAGGTTTCTGGAACCACTTAGACTTCAACGTCGTCGTGAGTATTGGTCAGTTGTAAGATGCCTTTTTCTGACCGTGGTCACGGTACAATTGGTCCAGAATTCACTATCGAATACTTTCCAGACCCTGATAAGCGGCCAAACGTGTCCTCCAAACTAGGACTAAGTATATTCAGCATCGAGGCTGGCGTTGAGATGGGTCGTAAACTCGAGAAAGAACTGTTTCAGTCCACATTCAAGGATCGAGCTCCTCAAGTCAAGTATAGCCTGATATATGTAGGTTCTTTTGTTTCTCTTTGATGTTAGCGTCCATGAAAGAACTACTGTACACCAAGACCGGAAAATATGAATACGATCAAAGCTCCACGGACACTACAGGATACAACAGTATATTTCGAGAGCTTCGTGCCGATTTGAATGAGTATGTGATCGTTGTACGAACATTGAATACTCGACTGATCCCAAGCTAGTGCACTGTGTTCCAAGATTTTCATTGTTAGTGGGTCATCCTTGCTGTTTGCTGGGTTTTTTGACTCGCTTTTGCAGGGTCATTCCACTCGTCAAACGACAGGTATTGGCGGCCACATGGAATCGCAGTTTATTCCTACTGTTGAACGTGAATCAATAGATCTAGTGTAAGTTCTTCTTTATCTGATCGCCTCATTAAACAATTTGAGGTACTCATTTGAGACGTTAGTGACAAGAAGGTTGCTAGTATGTACCTCGGTTCTTTCCCAGCATGATATAAATACTAAACCACAATGACTTGCTTAGTCTGGAATAATTCATTATTGTATCTGGGAAGCTTCTTATCCCGTGTCGTCTACGAGTCGGAGCTCTGCGATATTCAAAAGACATGGATCAAGCTTAACGAGCCGGAAGCCTCTAAAACCCCCAATTTCAGACTGCTGCACGAGCGCTTCATCCATGTTCTAAAGTTTTTTGCCATTCGCCCATCCACTCCCTCACCAAAGGTTGCAGAGAAGCTACGCGAATCATTTTATGAATGTTCTACATTCCCACTGAAGCTTCTATCTTCCATTGGCGTATGGCAAGTCTCACACATCAGACGACATGACTATCTCTGCGAGAAGTTCTTGAAGGACGTGCCGATGCTTTCATCAGATTCCGATAATTTAGCAGCGGATTTCGTCAAGGCACAGCTAAAACAGGAAATACAACGCATAGAGCCTCCAGATGTCAAAGATGATCTGCAAAAAGATGCTCTCGATTGTTCGAAAGGAGAGCTCGTTGCCTGCCTCCGATGGATACTCCGCGAATGGGCCGTGGGAGCAGGCGATCTGTTAAAAGTGGCTCGTTTCCGCGACGCAAACAGAATCGAAGTCCCACTCTCGTCCATACGACACTTTATTATCCCCAGAAGAGATGGGATCCCTCTGGATGGACCACTGCCCCGTTCGGTCTTGCCCCACCAAATACGAGTCACTCAATCAATTGCTCCTGCGGAACTCGAGAAGTTCGGATGGAGAGAGTTCACTGTCATCGACTGGCTACTTCACGTCTCTTCTCAAGCTGTTAGATTGGACGATAAGGGAGAACATGACTTTGCTAAATCTCCCCATTGGGCTGAACGTGTCTTACGCTGCATATCCTCTGCATGGTCCTCTGGGGATGATATACGCAAGCGGGCCGTGGATGTATTCAAAACCGAGAGGTGTATTCCGACAACGCATGGCCTACGTATCCCAGAGCGATCGTGTCTTCCCAACTCGAACATCACGAGATTCGATAACCTCGATTTTCCAATGGTGCAGCTCCCTTCGGGCGATGAAATCAGTGAGGGGATGGCAGAACTCCTTATCACTCTAGGAGTGAAAAAACACCCACCTATCGAGCTCGTTTTGAAACAGTAAACCATTGCATGTCTTTCTTCATACCTCCGCTAAACCCATATTTTCAGGGAGAAGTGGGAAATATCCGCACTAATCGACTATCTCGTCCACGTGTTCACTAGCCTCAGCGATTCAGACGTTGAGCGGCTGAAGTCAGCTCCCATTTTCGCCAAGAAAGGCAATAGTAAGGATGGCAAAACGAGCTTTCGAGCAGACCAGCTCTACCCACCAACAGAGATCTTTCAGAGACTCGGTTTGCCTCTCATTGACTGGGGCGGGAGTTCGGAATGGCACGCGGATTCGCCTTGTAAAGGTATGTTCTTCACATCAAGCCTGAAAGTTGAAACCCAGCTGAAGCTTCGCTTAGAGGTCGAACTACTTTATCGTCTTGACTTAAATCGCTTCCCACCGCTGGAGGAGATCATTAAGCTGTCACAGGACGCCAAAGTCTGTGAATTTGCCTTCGAATACTTGTGCAACAACCTTCAAAAATTTTTCTTGGATTGCACCTTCGAGAACATTCGAAACACTGCCTTTATACCCATGGAGAATATGGACGGTATCGGTCTGGGAAAACCAGGGGAGGTGCGTGACACTGTTGATATCTTCAATATTCATCCTATGATCCTGAGCGTGACCGTTACTCCAGGTATTCCTCGACAGGCGGTGGAAAATATTATATCTTCCTGTCATACGGTCCGGTTATCAAGAAAGTGTACTCGAAGATTTAGGAGTACAACGTGACCCCCCCTCTTTTTTACTCCTCCAACAACTAGAGAAATTAGCGGAAGGTTCAGTTTTGCGCGAAAAATTTGCTCCGGGCCAGTGGTCCCAAATATTATCCATTTTATCTGATCATGTTTCAAGTAGGCGATATCCTTGAATTGATGGTCGCTTAGAAATATTGATGTTACCCCAGGATTTCAGAAGAATGAGCTTGATCGCATTTCTGGTTTGCGTATAGTCCCTTATATCAATCGCGAAGGCAAGAAAATGATGCTGACTCCTGTCGAGTGCTACTTGGGACAGAGCATGGGACATGACTTATATCCAAAGCTGTTTCATTTCGTCGACCTTGAGGCTGGGGAGAAATTTCTGCTTGCTTGCGGTGCAAAGAAAGAACCCACCAAAGAAGATGTCGCGATCAGGCTGAGCGATGATCCAGAGCGGTTTCTCAGTCTCGCTGGAGGTCACGAACAGTGAGCATATCCGTACATCTAGACTGCTGGTCGTTGATAAGGACACAGATTCTTGCGAGAGCTCCGTCACCTTGCTTCCGAGCACACTCGTATTACCAATGCGACTATAGGAAAAATGAAGATTCGGCCTGTTTTACTCGGAATAATAAAGAAGCCGAAGGACGCCTACGTGTTGAAGGAGCCCAAAGAAGTTGTCGTAGTTGATGATGAACGAGCCTTCCAGCTTTTTTCTGACTCAATCATTGCTGCACCTCGAAACATGTCTCCTGAACTTGAAGGTAACGACATACTTTAGGTTTCTCAAAATACATCACTGATTGAATGCGAAGAGTTTTATAAGTTACTCGGTTGCCAACTCCTGACAACAGCTATCAGAGACCAACCCGACCAATGCGAGTCGGATGCAAGAGAAGATCCGAGTATGTGCAACGAGTATCGAGACTTGGTTCTAGAAAGGCTACCCATATTCCTTCACAACTATCCGCGTCCCAAGCCTGGAACTCCGGCTGCGCGCTTTTCTGGTGCCAATGCTCTCACTGTTAGGATCTGGCAGAAGCTATCTGTTTCTAAAATTCTCACAGTTGCAAAGAACACAAGTACGAAAAAGCGATCTGTTTCTGCGACTACGACATACAAAGAAAACACAATTCATCTGTCGCTAACTTATGATGTAAAAGAAGACAAACATGAGTAAGTGCCTTCGTAGTCCATTTCTTTCGACCATTCAGACCTGAAGGATGCAAAAAGCCTTGCGGTGTCTCTATGCAGGGCATTTCTTGGTACTGAACACCCTCCTGACGTCGAATTCCTTACGACTTGTCTTTGCGAGAGCCTCGATGTATTGAAGCGAAGAGAGTACAAGGGTCGGTTCGATTTGTTCGAACTACTGGCAACTAATGCAAGGGCTGACACATAAATACATAGTCGATCAGCAACATCTCGACGACTGGGGGCTGCCCCGCGGCCCCCGGCCTGCGAACTCGTCCACTCAAATTGCTCCACTCGGAGCGAGATTCCCTGTGAATGATCCGACGGGACGGATCTCCACGACAGAAGCGGACCTAGATTCCACAACTGCACACATGCAATCTCAATCCGCCACAAACCAGTCTTGCTTGCTTGGAGGTACTGAATATACATCTCGCTCATGCACTGCATCTCCTGCGACGTTCCCCTTCCAAGTGAGTGCCCAGATTGCCAAGGGTAAGGAAGAAACATCTTGTGAAGTGCATAAGACCCTCTCTGGCACCTTGACTCCCATACTTTGCCAGTCTCCAGAGTAAGTTTTGTCTCCTACGAGTGTACTGATGCATCACTTATACACCTTCTAGTCTAGTGATGCATCAGGAGCATATAGGTGGGCGAAAATAAATTCTAGCCAATGTTTTCTCACGGGCTGAACAGAATCGACCATCGGGGCGGCGATCCAGGCATGTGGATCTGGACAAAAGATGCCACTTATTCACCATACCGATCCGAAGGTGAACAAATTCCTGAACAGCTACTGTGGTGTTTCAGCATTGGTCAATGATTTAAAGTTTTTTCGTGAGCTCTTAATTCTTTGTCTCATTTTTCCTATTCATGGGGTGGCTAGGCCGAGTGCGGGATGTGGAAGTCTATGTCGCTCGAGGTAATCTCCATGACTCGACGGTTTATTGGCATACTCAACTTCCAACAGACTTTCCTAACGTCAATGCAAATAGCACCTGGGTTCCAGAACCGCTCAGTTGTTTCTTGATCATCATCCAACATGTTGCCGCGGTTTACGGTCTCTCCGCAAAGTCAATTCGCATATTCTATCACGCTACCGCTGGGTGCATAGCATTCAATCACGAAAAAACCATCTACCTCAACCTTCAATACTTCGAGAAATGGCGTGAGTACGACCCGACTTGAATAGTGATAAAACTTAGATCACTCCAAAAGACTACAAGGACGTCAGTGACGGCAAGCAACGACGGGCTCTAACATTGTGGTTTGTTACATTTGTTAGTTTTCTGCGATATGGCTTAGAGAGCTGTTTGAACCTTTAGGTTTCTCACCTTTGCCCATGAAATTGCACACAACCTCGTCTCAGGCCATGACTCAGAGCACGAGTTTTGGTTTTTGGCGATCTGCGAACAGTATATGGACAAGTTCTCGCAATGTCTGGTGTCTGTGTCCTCTTGAGGTGATAAATCTGCAGCAGGACAGGTCCTGGTGACTCGGAAAACGGTGAAACTAGGAGTCGGTATCGGAGAAGCTAGGTTACGTAGCATCATGCTACATCGAAAAGAATAACATGGCAAGTATTATGGCCAGTCTGCACCTAGGGAGTCCTTGTGGAGTGTTCGAGAATCGAAAACGTTCATGGTCATGCCCTCGGCGAAGAAAAGGTTCTCGGAGGAGGTTTACTTACAATGCGCGGCCCTTTAATAGGAGGCCTTTGTCAGTCCAGAGGTCTGCGATTGAGACGGATTCAATGCGAAATCTAGTAGCAATGTTTCAATATCTTTTCCTATCTCTTCTCCATAGGCGATATCCGTGAAGCTCGATTCGTTCGTTTACATCGACTGACCCTTCACGCATAAGCAGGTTATCTAGATCCGCAGAGCGAATCTGTACAATCACATCGGCCACTGGCAGGCGTTCTAAACTGTCACAGGTTCTTCTTCACCGTCAAGGTGGTCGACGTAATGGGCGACAACTTGTGACTGGTGACGTGCAAACAGGCTTCAATCCGTCCCACCCCGTTTTGCCTCGCATCGCGGGGAAAGGTCGACCAGTCATGGAGACATGTCCTCCACCTGAGTGTCCGCGTTGTGCTGAAACGGGCTCGGACGGCGAGCACTGGATTGCAGTTGGGGCAATAACGAGTGGGGAGGAAGGATGCTTCCTGCTCGTAGATGGTGGTGGAGGTGAAGGAAGGTGGAGGCGATTCCCACAGGTTACTCAGGCAGGAAGGACCCTTTCAGGGTACCCGCCAGCACTTATTCACTGCCATGCGGCACCCACGTTGGTTCATACCAACATGGGGTCCTCTCTTGCCATCACAAGGATTCGGCTGAGTGACACAGACGGCCGTTCATCTAGCTTGGTTTGTGGCTGTACAACACTATATAGTAGGATGTAGAACGACCGACTGGCGAATGGGTAGGGGTCTGGCACAGATGTTGGATGAGATTTAAATCATTATATTCACATTTTAGACTGGAACTAAATCAAGTATCGAGATGGACCTTTTTTTATCCGTGAAGTCCCCTAGATGCTGAAAGCGACGATCTAATGAGCTCCAGAGGTTGTTCAACAGGTTTGACTTGTCTGGATGGCCATAGGGTATCAGACGGACAGCCTCCTCAAGTATCAAGATGGACCTGTTTAGATCCGCGAGGTCCCCTAGATGCACAAAGCGATAACATAATGAGCTCCCGAAGTTGTTGATCCAAGCTGGCTTGTCTGGATGGCCATCGGGTATCAGACAGACAGCCTGCTCGAGCATTGAGATGGACTTGTTGAGATCCATGAGGTCCCCGAGATGCTCAAAGCGACGACGTAATGAGCTTCCGAGGTTGTTCAACAGGTTTGGCTTGTCTGGGCGGCTGTCAGGTGACAGACAGACAGCCTCCTCAACTATCAAGATGGACTTGTTTAGATCCGCGAGGTCCCCGAGACGCTCAAAGCGACTCAGTAATGAGCTCCCGAGGTTGTGCAACAGGTTTGGCTTGTCTGGATGGCCGTCGGGTGTCAGAAAAACAACCTCCTCTTGCTTCGAGATGGACCTGCTTAGATCCGCGATTTCTCTGAGACGCTCAAAGCGACTCAGTAATGAGCTCCCGAAGTTGTTTAACCGAGCCGGCTTGTCTGGATGGCCATCGGGTGTCAGAATGACAACCTCCTCAAATATTGAGATGGACCTGTTTAGATCCGCGAGGTCCCCTAGACGCTCAAAGCGACACAGCAACGAGTTCCCGAGGTTGTTCAACCGACATGGTTTGTCAAGATGGCCATCGGGTGTCAGGAAGACAGCCTGCTCAAACATCGAGATGGATCTGTTTAGATCTGCGTGATCCTGGAGGAGCCGAGAGCGACTCAGTGACTTCGGGTTTCCGAGGTTGCTCATGTCGTAGCAGATTGAACTCTATAAGAGGTGGGTTAAACTATACATCTAAGTAAGAAATGTGTAAGGGTAGTACCGAAGTTATCAGAGTTGCTTACCTCCAGTCGACGTGGTACGACTGGAGAAAAGACAAAAAGATCGAACTAGACGTCGGATGCTAGCGTGCGATAACCAAGAAAGGAAATATAATCACAGTTGCCAATGTTCACGCTCTGTGCTTTCTTCCTTGAAAAAAAAAACGAACAACAACCTCCCCTGAACGTCCCATCCGCCGACACGTACATCTTCGCCTTGTGTTCGCCCTCGTCGTCCTCTTCGATCACGCCAAATTTTCCGAACCGCTCGACAAATCTCGACTCGTGTCCAGAGGGAGATTCGTGACATAGAGTGGCGTTTTGTCACGCAGTTTACAGGCACGAGCGGAGCAACAGAACATTGTCTTCGGCCGTGCGAAAGGCTCTCTGCGCCTCAGCGGAGCTAGCTTCAGCCCAAATCGGTCCGGAGCCGGACAGCGCCCGCATTCCCCTTTCCTCCTCGATGTTATCATATCCACGTATCTCACAGTAGCACCTCCCTCTTGTCCTTAGTTATCTACTAAGTACAATTCAGTTCATTTCTCTCTCTCCCCCACAATCACAGTTCTGCACTTCGGCCAAAGACAGCCGTATTCGTATTCTTGGAACCGGGGAAGCTTGGCTTCCGAGTTGTTCTTGCCAGATTCTTGCCCTTCTTGGCTGACAGCAGCCCCGAGGGAGGGAAAGGTGCTAGCAAAAGTGCAGTCCTCTGACTCCTTCCGTTTCTTGTTGCCACGCCACGAGCGTTGCGGGAGTCTAGCACGGGGGGTACATTGCGGAACGCACATCGGACACCGGGGCAACCGTACCTCTTCATCGACGCCGACGACAGAATAAGCCGCTTGTTGTCTACGAAGAAGGTCCTCGTCGACCTGCTGGGGAAACGAGTGAGGAATGGCACTCGGTACGCACGCGGTAGTTGTGACTGTTGGTGACCGCGGTCATCCACTTGGACTTGGTGGTGTCATACTCGAGCACACTCCCTCGTCCCATTTCTCGAATCTCCATGTCCCTGTCTCCAAAGCTGTCGTCGTTCGCAAAGGCAGGCCCTGCTGAAGAACACAGGTGTGACAGACGGTGGGACGTCCGACATACTGTCAGTAACCAAGCCATTTTGGAGGGGATTGTCGAGGACAAGAACAAATCTTCCTATGGGAACGAGACGATTATTCACAGGGATGGTGTATAAGATAATGTTGCGATTCACGACAGCAACTAGCAATGCAGTAAACAAGCGAATGACATGAGCATGCAGTATGCCTATACGATGGCTGAGGGTGTGGCAACGTCTACGCAACCACTTCCCCTGCCCGACGATATCTGCGTTGCAAGTGGATCGCTTGCACATGCACGTGGAGCCTGACCCGGTATTCGGTGAGGGAGACATTGAGGAAGTTGACAAAAGGGGACAAGTGAGCGGACAAGAGCATGGTCGAAGGGGAGCAGGCAGAGCGATTGGATTGGATGTTATTGTCAAGCAGGAGTCACAAGCGTCACGTGATAAAGCGTGACAAACGCACGTCTTCCGAATTGCCAGTGTTAAAACAGAAAACGAAAGTGTATACATGTCTAACTGTCCTAAGGTCCAAGAAAGTAATCCTCAGGCAAGGCATCACACCCAAACCCACGCGTAAGTAGATAAAGCAGCATTCCATCCAAGATGAATAAAAGAAAGAAAGAAAGCGAACAACGACTCAGCAAGCAAAGCAAAGTACCACACCACAGCCTACGACGAACTCCTCAACAACGGAAACGCTCTCCCCGCACTCCCATGCGCACGCGGCGACGTCGGCGAGATCGGCGAATCCAGCGGTGACGCACCGGGCGAATTCACCGTCGCCATTGTCAGTGGCACGTCTGACACACCGTGCGATCGTGTTCGCGTCGACACATACGCCCGCGGCGAAAGCGGTCCCCCCCGTTCCCCCGTCGCCGGCGACGAGGGTGGGGGTACGTCATAGTCGTACGGCGGCGATTAAACACCGACGCCGACTGCTAGCCCGTAGTCATCGATGATGCCGCGCGGCGGTGCGCGCTCGACCATCGCTTCCAGGAGCTATGGGATCGCGAGCGGTGAGTTTGGGAAAATGAATGGGCAAAGCCACGTTGGACATACCTCGCGTCGAAGGTCCTCACCCGCATACTCCCCCTCCATCTCCTCCGGACCGAGCAATACCATGCCCCTGCGGAATATCTCACCCTCCTCCTCGACCCAGCTCTTCGACCTAACGCCCCGGTCAGAAACATCAACATCGCTTGACCACAAAGGAACGCACCTATCCGTGGGCGACGTCACCTGCACACACGTCTCTTCCTCCCCTTCCTCCACGCCCAGGTATCTATGTTCATCTTCATCCTCGTCCTCAGATTCAGCAATCATGAACGTAGGACTCAACACTTTCTCGGGTTCCTCGGGCTCAGGCTCCGCACGCCCCTTGCCCTTGTCCACCTTAGGTTAGGGTTAGGGTTCGACCTAACCTCAGCGATCGCCATCAGACACTGAACGTCCAGCTTGTTCTCGCTCAGACTGAGCACTTTTAGCGTAACACTTGTGCGAGGTATGTCACCACAGACTGAAAACAACGACACACGCACCAGCGCGCGTGCCACACAGGTGCACGCAGCGGCACGACGTACCCGAAGATCATGATTCCCTCGCAGATCGAGCGTCCGAAGCGCTCCTAATCGCGGCAAGATATCCAACGTGCGAACCTTGTGCAATAGTTCCGCGCCAGGGCCATCTTGCGTCATATTGATATGAAGGTGGACAAATTCCAGAATAGCTACTGTGGTATTTCTGCATTGTTCGACGATTTGAAGTTACCTTGTTTGTGTTTGCATGCAAAAACGTCCAATAAATTTTAACGTCAATGCAAATAAACCACTCAGTTGTTTCTTGGACGACATCATCTAACACGTTGCCATAGTTTACGGTCTCTCCACTAGGTCATATCGCATATTCTATCATGCTACCGCTGGGTGCATAGCATTCATTCATAACAAAACCATATACCTCAACCTTCAATACATACTTCAGTACTTCGAGCCATGGCGTGAGTTCTACCCCACTCAGTGAATAGCGATAAAACTTAGATCACTCCAAAAGACTACAAGGATGTCAGTGATGGAAAGAAACGACAGGCTCTCACATTGTGTTTCGTTCGTTTTCTCTGATATGGCCAATAAAGCTCTTTGAACCTTTAAAATAGGTTCCTTGATCGCCTTTGGAAATTGCACACGACCTCATCTCAGAGCATAACTCAGCGCACGAATTTTGGTTTTTGGTGATCTGCGAAAAGTACATGGACAGGTTCTCGCCATGTCTGACATCTGTGACCTCTTGAGGTAATCGTGTAGCGGGAATCTATCATTCAAAGTGTATGATACATTGGTAATACTGCCTTGTACATCAAACCAGATGGATTCGAACGGTGTTCTTTCGGGCGCACCAGGATCGGAGGAGAGAGAAGGGCGTCAGGTAGACAACTACATACAGTCACTGGATACTCAGGTTACAGCGCATGGCCGACGGGCCTTCTGAAACCCAGCCATTCCAATCGATCAAGCAAACAGAAAACGAAAAGTGTATATGCATGTCTAAGTTTTCTTCGAGCCCGAAAGTATACATGGCACTGCCAAAGATCATCGATCATCTACCAAAGTGAACGAAAGGAAGCCAAGAAGTGAGAATGAAGCACCGGAGTCACGAAGACGCTGGATGGCGCAGTGCAATGCTTCTGCGGCCTCCGTACTGTTGGGAGCCCGGCCAGCATCTCGAAAGAGGTGCTCGTACATGTCCCTCGCCACCTTTGGTGCGTCCGTGTCCATTGGCGACCACATCGTCCCGATGACACTACCATATCCAGCAAGAAGCATCCCAGCAGCGAGATGAACGGATTCTTCCGACAGCCTCTCATCTCCTTGGGCAGTCTCACTGGCTGAAAGGAATGCGAGTCCACCTTGGGGGCACGATAACTGCATAATGTCCGAGAGCTTCAAGTGACGATGGTTGGCGAGGCATAGCCCGCTATCGAGCGGTTTCTTGGGATCCTGTATTCCGTGACATGCAAAATGGACCCAGTCGGTATTCTTCAACTTCTCCATGACGTCCTCTACAGTGCCATCAGAGTGCTGGAGTCTTACCAGAGGGGATTTCTTGGATAATTCTCTGATGGAATCAATCTCATGCTTCACTGAAAACAGAGCCGGTATAGCTATTTTGATATATTAGTAGTATGGTAATTAGCACCATTGTGTGTTATAATAATAATGCTAATCAATTTCTCCATGTCTGATACACAAGTGATATATTACTATCATAGTAGATGGTAGATACCCTTCTAAGTGATATATCAGCTCTCACATACAGCTGTGATACATCAATTATGCTGGGCTGTATACTGTAGATGCCTCCAAGTGATATATCATGCTGCTCTCCCACACAGCTGTGATACATCAATTATGCTGGGCTGTATAGTAGTGTAAATTCCCCTCCAAGTGATATATTGTCCTGCTCTCCCACACAGCTGTGATACATCAATTATGCTAGGCTGTATACTGCAGATGCCCCTCCAAGTGATATATCATCCTGCTCTCCCACACAACTGTAATACATCAATTATGCTGGGCTGTATAGTGTAGATGCCCCTCCAGGTGATATATCATTCCACACTCCCACACAACTGTGATACATCAATTATGCTGGGCTGTGTTACGATTGTCTCCAAGACTCTCTATGTATCTCTTTTCCCTTTCCTTTTGCTTCGCCTATCGCCTTTACCTTTTGTTCACTATGTATCATAGTCCTCCGACGATTTCACACTCTTCACATCGTTGATGGTCCGCCTTTCTCCGATTCCTTTCTATTGCTGATCCGATAAAGGTCTTATCTCTATGACGTTCCATCTGACTCACGATGATCTCATCGTTCGTCATCCCTCGCTTACTGTACCACTTAGCAATCCGCAGCTTCTGACTCATTCCATACTGCGGATGACTCTTCCCTTCCTTGCGATTCCATCGCGTTCCATCTCGTAGTACTTAAGGACTTCCCTCCTCGTTCGTGTACTCCTAAGCTAGAGCTACTTGAAATCCCATTGAGTATCCTCTGACAACTTCGAGTGCCTCCTCCTTCGTTCCTCAGTCCTCTGCCCTCTTCGGGTGTGCCCCTAAGCATTAGTCTTCGAGTGACGAGACTCTTCGTGAGTTCCTCCTCGAAAGAACCCTTAGTCCTCCGGCTTCGCCAGACGTTAAGTTTGCTCGGCCTATTCCTTTGTCTCGAACCTTCGCATTCAAGTCTACAACCGACCCTACCCGGGCCAGCTGTAACAAAAGCTCTAGCTTTACTCCTACGGTCACCATCGCTGTGATCCGTCGTCACCATTTCT